>JAXDDX010000066.1:380000-412500 GCA_034670405.1 Hoplostethus atlanticus | reverse complement strand
GGTTTGGACTCTCTAACCTGGTGGGATGACAGGTTACCAGAACTCAACCAATCAACCAGCTGCTGGGGAGTCATGGGACTTCTGGGTGGCTTGTGATTGGTCAGTGAGAACCTGAACCAACCAGATACTAAAATTCAACAAAGTCAACTTTCCCGACCAGCTGGAGGTCTGCCCCCCCACCCCCCCACCACACCAGCTTCTTGTACCACTGCACCACCATCACTGCTGTTTTACCATCATGGGGAAGACCACCGCTGCAGACGAGGCCTTGATGACCCAGAGGAGGATGAGGCAGGAGAACTGGACCACGGTGAAGACGTGGACCTTCCACAGCGGGACGTAGCGGAGGTAGATCAGGTCTGGCTGGTGTTTGGCCGGCATGCCGAACAGCTTGATCCGGTCGAACAGCTACAGCAGGACAGACGAGAAACCCCACGTGATGGATTATGAACCTTCTCATACTTTCATCCAAATATATTTCTACTCACAACATGTTGTAGCGTTGAAATGATTGGCTGTTTATATACCCTCCAATATTCCTATTCTAGTTTCTTTGCTGTATCCTGCCCCAGTTCCTCCATGAGGATCAATAAAGTTTCATCTTGTTTCATGTTAGAACTGGACGGTGAAGGATGAAGATGCAAAATGGAACCGGTTCTAACACATTTAGACTCCTGATGCAACAGAACTAGAGATTACTGGATTTAATCTGCTATGAGCTGAAAGTCCTCAGGTCCTTCTGACTCAATACTAGAGTTGGTTAGTTGGGTGTATACACTACCGGCCAAAGGTTTTACAACACCCCCATTTTTCCAATTTTGATTCATCGGTCCATACGACCTTCTTCCAGTCTTCAGTAGTCCACTGGCGGTGCTTCATGGCCCAGGCAAGCCTCTGTTTCTTATTTTGCCATCTTAACAATGTCTTCCTTCCTGCCACTCGACCTGTCAGACCTGCAGCTCCAAGTCTTCTCTTCACAGTTGAAACTGAGACTTCTTTACTTGGACCAGTGTTGAGCTGAGCTTGAAGCTGTTGACTCTCAGAAACTCTCTTCTGATTCTGTTGTGGCTTCAGGTCTGCCAGACCTCTTCCTGTCAGAGTTTCCTCCAGTTTAAAACCATCAAAAGTACCTTCTGATGGTTTAGGAAACTGTCCTCACTGACACATTTACACTATTTTAACCCCTAGCAGTTTACCGCTTGCCTTTGTACCATCTCAGGTTCACTGGACTTGAATTGCTTAAATGTCAATAAAAACTGTAAAGTGGGGTGATCTAAAACTTTTGACCGCTAGTTGAATTATAAATTATGATGCATCAACTTACAAAAGCTCAATGGAACTGTGAATTTTGATCACTACCGCAAAAATGTTTTTATGCTCGCTTGAATCAGAAAACGATTTTCGTCCAAGAAATCCTTTGATGAAGGAAACAAACATTTGACGGATAAATAACGTTGGCCTGGAGAAAGCTCAACGGTGGCTCCGGACTAGTTGGGACATTAGAACATCACAGCATCACTGTTATACGACCATTAGGTGGTATTAGATTATTACCAGTATGAAAGATAATAATTATTAGTTCTTCAAGTTTATAAAGTTTGGTTTAAATTGGGTCGATGGTGACACAGTGAAGACCGATGGACATTTGACCATCAGGAGCCTGAGGAACCTCGGCTGATTGATCTTTCACATTCTTAAACAGTTTATTTTACCATCCCTTGTTTTAAAGCCTTTTTGTAAACTCCTTGATTTTAGACAAATGCTATTGAATAAAGTGTATTTAGAAGGAGGAGGAAGCATTTTTGTATAATGATACCTGTACTGTTATTATTAACATCCAGCCTCCATCCCCCCCCGCGGTATCTAGACCAGCTCTGGAGGGTCATTATGTTAAAAACAGAACCTGCTCAACACCGGGGAGGAGGAGGCCTACACCCAAAACCATGTAAAAAGTGTGTATGACTGCACACACACACACACACACACACACACACACACACACACTTAGACACACCTGAATGCCTTTGAGTGAGGAGACTCCCATGTAGAGGAACACTCCATAGAGAACTGGCATGGGGATGAACTAGACAGAGGAAATATCATGAAATCTCATCCACAATGAGACATTACACACAGAAATAAATATATATATATATATATATATATATACACACACACACACACATACACACATGACTGTGTAAGGCACCCTAGATTTCTTAATCTAAATTGGGTCTTACATGTTTAGTTTTGTTTTCTGCATCAGTGTTTTACATCACTGCTCTTTATAGTAAATCTTTTGATATTTAGAAACGGATGTTTTTTTTACATGTACCTCACATGTTTGCACAGTATTGTACATATATGTATAGATCTTAGTGGTAGTATCAATACAGGTGGACACAGACTTTGCAAACACCATTTCTTTTTCAGTAAAAGATAAAAATGTGGAAGGAAAATGAAATAGGATTGCTGAGGATTTGCTTGTTTTGAATGTAGTACTTCTTTTCTTGGCTGAAATGCAACTTGAATACCTTTCACCTCTGACACGTCCAGAAACGTCATATTTCATCCATGTATAAAAAGACACTGACAAAGATAAACACACTGGCTGTTGGTTGCAGTGGTGGGGTTCAAACTTGTGACTTTTCAGCCACAGCCCAGTCACCTTCAAGGCGGAGGTCATGAAGACGGAGCAGCCCATCAGGACGAAGATCATGAAGCCGGTGACTCTCTGTTCTCTGATGCCCAGGAACTTCGGCTGCTCGCCGGGCGCCGCACACTCCGACTCCAGCTTCAGACTGTTGACGTGGGAGATGGAGAGGACGGTTGCCGCCACAAACCACGGCAAGCCCATCACCGAACACGCGCCTAGCATCAGCGCCACCACCAGCAGGTCCAGGTGGTAGCCACCACCTTTCTGTATGGGGGTCAAAGGAAGAGGACAGAGGGCATTATTACCTCAATGTATTACACCACCAGGCAGAAGCCATTTGTGAAAATATGGCATTGAAGTTAAGTCCCGCCCTCATTACATCATTGTCAATAATGATAGCTTGGTATGATGACCATCAACCAATGAGACCATGGTGGAGACGACTGGTAGCCTCTATCTCACCAGTGGTATTGTTACTAGTGTTTCTCCACATTAAGACTACATTTCCCATCAGCCCCGTTGCTTCCTGCCCCCCCTCCCCCTCCCTGGCGTCTTTGTCTTTCCTGAAGAGGATCAACATGTTGAAGTGATTTCTCCATCTTCCTTTCTCTCCTTCCTCCATCTGCCGTCTCCAGAAACTCTTTATCTTTAGCTCCGTTAGCGCTGGAAGAACAGCGCCCTCTTCCTGTTTGGTGCCGTAAAGCAATCCAGCAGATTTCCCTCCAAATCGACCCGGTGGCCACAATGTAGAATGAGAGTAGAGGCTGGTAGAGGCTGGTAGAGGCTGACAGGCTGGTAGAGGCTGGTAGAGGCTGGTAGAGGCTGACAGGCTGGTAGAGGCTGGTAGAGGCTGACAGGCTGGTAGAGGCTGGTAGAGGCTGGTAGAGGCTGACAGGCTGGTAGAGGTGGAGTTATACTGATGGTTTAAAGTAGTTACTACAGTCCTCTATATCCCCTTGTCCGTTGTTCTGACCTTGAGTTTGTTCTCCTTCCTGTTGATGATGACGGCGGTGATCTGCTGGTCCATGAAGATGAGGATGGTGCAGAGCAGGGCGGGGACGGCGGCGGCCAGCAGCGTCCACCAGGGGTTGGGACCCAGCGGGGAGATCAGCCACCCGCGGGTCTTCGACGTGGGCTGAGGGGTTGGGTGACAAACACCGTCAGTTAGGACCTCACCTGATCTACTGCTGCCATTTGGCATTTTGCAGACCCTGCATGCTACTTTCTACTATTTCTACTTGATATGTTGTAGGGTTGCAATTGTCAGTTATGTTTACTACTTCTATTTATATTCTATTTTTCTTTGCAGCATCTGTGCCTGAATGAACTACCGTTACTGTATTAACTGTCGATATGCCTCTGTACCAAATTCACTGTACTTTTTGAATTAAGTTAATCAGAGTTTGGGTTGCCAAGTTTTTAGGTCAGTTGTCCAGGTTTCAGCACATTTGGAGAGCAGGTCACTGAACGCTGCTTATCTGTTGGTTTATTTGGTTTGGGGTTATAGTACACCACAGATACAAACGTTATATAACCTCTAAGAAACTCCAGGGTCCAAATTTTCAGAGACAGTTGATCCATCAGGTTAACTAACAGGTTAGCTAACTAACACATCTATGCTAACAATTAGTATTTCATTATGATTGTACTTATTGTTTAATGTCAGGTCTCACTGTTGCCAGTGAATGTATTGAACTGAATGCATTCTGCCCAACCATCCCCCCCCGGTGAGACCAGAGGTTAGTCCGACTCCACTGTGACACTGTGGTGTCTGATCTTACCTGTATCGTGTATTAAACTATCATTTGTGCCTATTCAATAGGAAGATAAAGCTTTGGTTCGAAAATACATTTCAGCTGATTTAGGTGTAATCTGGAAACCGGTGCAATAAGTAAGATTTTACTGTAAAAATGACAACAATATATCTGGAGGTTGATAGGGTTGTCGATTAATACCAACGATCAACGATGACTCAGCCAGCTTTGAAGAAAACCAACCCTCCTAAAAACCCTCCGAAAAGACTACGCACATGTTTACTATACTTGTGAGGACATTCCTCAACTACAGCCTAAACTTTAACCCTTATGCTAACCTAATCCTAACCTTAATCCTAACCCCAAGCCCCAACCTGAAATTAGCCCCTTGAAAAAGTGAGGACTGGCATAATGTCCTCACTTTGGATGAGTTTGTCATTTTTCTAACATTTGTTCCTCGCAAGTAAAGAAATACAAGAACACACACACATTGGAAGTGGTAGCTACCTCAAAGCGGTCGGGTACATTGAGTTTCGGGGAGGGGATTCCCACCAGGTAATCCACCAGCACCATGATCATGATGGTCAGGAAGATGGCAAAGTCACTGATGGTGGAGCGAACCTGCAGACAGGAAACATTCAGAAACAAACAGACAGCATTATTCTTCCTTTTCTTCTTGACTCGCATCTTTCCCTTCACTTCTCAATCATGAAGATCACAGGAGGTCACAGGCAATATGTGTTCCATGTGTTGCCAGGCTGCTATGACCTCTACCCTTGACCTCCTTACTATCGTTTGCTCGTAATGTTGGTGATCTAGGACCTGAAGGGGATTCTACTGTTTAGTCTCAGTCTCTAATGTCCAAACTGAGACACAGAAGGACAACTTAAACTACACAGGGAACAAATTAATAGACGTCCATTCCATTCTGGGCAATAGATGTAACGAAATTCCTGCACAACTTAAAGATGCTACCATATATCATCAGATCACTAGTTCTACCTGGTAAAACCATGAGACCATGGTGGAGACGACTGGTAGCCTCTATCTCACACCAGTGGTATTGTTGATGCTAGTGTTGGTTTAATATCTCAAAATGAATGTGCTAATGATTTACTGATGTCATCTCATCTTTCCCCTTCCATTGTCTATTAAATCATAAAACACCACATCCATCCGTCGGGCACACTGTACACACCCTGGTGGGGAAGTAGCGCTTGGTCTTGAACTGCTTGAGGAAGGCAGAGAGGAAGAAGGTGGTGAAGAAGAGGATGACGGACCAGAAGAGGACGTCGGGGATGTAGGGGCCGTCGTGGGTGCAGGCCGGGCCGACAAACTCACCATGCAAACTCAGACACTCCTGAAAACACCCGGAGAGAAAATGGATGAGTAGAGGAACAGTAGAGGTAGAGGAACAAGCTGATGCAGCTTGTGGGAAAGTGCATGCATCCAAGCTTGAGTATTAAGTGTGAGCAAAGTGTCCGAGTCAGTTGCATGTTCTGTATGTTAGCAATAAATGAAAATCACACGGTGGAATATTATGACAACTGTAAAAATCCTCATTTTGCTTTAGCCCTACAACAGCAAACAGTAATTACACTTTAAAGGTCATGACTAGGCTAAGACTAGGCTTATCAATACAAACTATACTCATACATGCTACTGAAACTATAAACTGATGTAGAGAAAACCACAAAGTGTGTCTGAAAACAATTTTAAAATCGTGTTCTCAAGCTTTCCTCAAATACCGCCAAATGATGTCAGTCATGCCTCAACACAGCAGCGTTGGCGTCAATGCTATGTCTGTTTGAATAACTGCACATATACAGAGTGCAGTAGGTTTATGCTGGACCTTGACATCTAGCTGGTTCCAGGGGATCGCTTCTGGGGTGAAGTTGCTGTTGGTCCAGATCTGTTGGACCTCAGCCGAGGCATTGGCTGGCGGAGAACACTGGCACCTTCAACAGAGGAAGAACATATAAGTCAATCGCTGACCTTCTACCACTACCACCATAGGGCGACATGGGAATAATGTTTTAGTAAAACCTAAATATTGAGTTCAGCGATTCTCTCAGTTCCAACACTGAGCTACCACAGAGCTTTGGTGTTTACAGCCTCCACCCTCCACCCTCCACCCAGAAGGAACTAGCACGTTTATTTATCTTGAGACCTGTGAATACTAGAGTTTGTAAAATACTTCTATGTGCCGATTAGATGGGTGTTGAAGGGTTTAGGACAGAGGTGCTGCAGTTATTTTTACATTTAGAAAGACATGTACACAGTTTATTGCTTATTTCGGTCTTGGTCAATTTGTTCTGGTTTCGGTCTTGATTTGGTCCTGACCCCCTTTGGACCTGGTCGGGACTTGAACTCAACTAGACCTGGCCCATGATTGAGAACCACTACCTATACTGTGCTACCACCTCGCAGACTTTCCCTCCCATTTGGTGCTCCCTTACGTGTAGAAGGTGAGGTTGTCCAGGTCGTTGTGCATGTTGATGGGGTAGAGCTCCCCCAGGTGGAAAAGCTTCTCCAGAGCCTCATAGATGAAGATGATGCAGATGAGGGCAGCGAAGGCCTCTTCGGTGAAGCGGGTGATGTAGCAGACCAGCGAGCTGGCGTCGGTGGCTACCAGCACCAGGCACATGAAGGCCGTCCACAAGCCGATGCTGGTCCGCAGAGAGAGGTAGGACAGGCCGTAGTCACTAAGGAAGGGGAACAACAACAAGTGGGGTTACATTTACATTTTAGCCTTTCAGTTCAATTTTCACTCTCTCAACTTTTGTCACAAGACCTCTAGGCTACTGTCGCCCCAGTTGGACAATAGTTCTTGTTTCCTGTCCTCATTGCACTGTTCTCTCTGTATAGGCCGGTCATATCCCATTTTACCTACTTTTACTCTGTTTTAACAGTCCAGGTCAAGATATTACTGGAAAGAGCTTGTTCTCAGTGTGCTCTGGATGAATAAATGAGCAGACAGTTCAAATTTGTCCATGTCATATAAACAACTAATGCCATTTTAGATAAATAATATTGCTACTATTTGGTAGAGGGTCACAGTTCAAGGGTCACTAAACCCCAACCAGTCATTCTAAATTGCATCAGCTATATGTCCAAAATGTAAAAGTAGATTTAACACTGTCAAACCATTTAGGCCTAACTTGTGATGGTCCACACCCTGCAGCCTGCAGATAAGATAGCCTTACCAGACTAACCACTCAGAGAAGAGAATAATCAACTGAACCATGACCCAGAATCCCACCTAGATCAATACTCCACCAATCAGTAACCGATGCCAGAACATACTTTAATATGCGATTCAGAGTATGGAAGCTGCAAACCAAACTACAACACTGCAAAATCTCTAGTCCAGGATTTCAAAGATAGAAAGTTTATATCACCGTTTATTTGATTGTGTACATTTACATTTTAGGCATTTAACCATAACTGTTACCCAGAATGATTCATAATGAGGTCAACAGTTGAATAGGCTCAAATTCCTACATTACAAGCAACCAATAGTAAGGAGGCCAAGGGTCAGAGGTCACAGCCCCTAGACGATAGATGGAACAAATATTCCTGTGACCCTACAATGACCACGATTCAGGTCGTGCCAGGAATAAAGTCAGACTGCAGCACAGTGAAAGTCTACGGTGACAGTGCATATTTTGAGTCCAGTACAGTGCAATTTTGCAAGAAGCTGCAGTTTATTCTTTGATAGAAATGGATTTCAGACAGCCTGTGGAAAATCCCTGGAGAATTGAATGGAAGTTTACTTTAAACTGAGACAATTTTAAATTCATTACCATTTCACCTCCCACACACAAAATATTTTGAACATTTTGAATTTTTGTAAGAAATGATGTAGAAAAAGTCCACATCTCATTTTATAATCACAATATTCAGCAAATATCGCAGTATGATTTTTCATCACCATCATGCAGCCCTGCAGTGTGATTGAATGAAGGGAATAAATCCTGCAGCAGTTCTATCAGAGTGAACTATGATCTCAGTCAACACTAAATTACAGGGTCAACACTGACTCAGGGAAAAGCTGAATGTTTGTGTGTACATGGATCTCTATAAGAAGCCAACCCAGCCTCCTGTCTAGCCTGTTGGTTCGAGTCCCTGACAGCTGACATACTATGGCACGCTGCCTTCCCTTCCTGCCACTGTTGGCCCTGGCCTGCCTGGCCCCGAGCCTCTCAGCCCAGCCCGTCGACAGCCTGGCTGAGCTGAAGAAGCTTCAGGCCACCATGGAGGAGATGAGGATGGAGAGGCTGGGTAAGGCTTTTGAGCTTGTAAAACGATGTTCACAAATATAGGTGTATAGAATGTTTAGAAAAGATTTGTAGTTGTAAATGATATGTTGCAAATGTGTGAATCGATTCTACACAAGTGACTTTGAATGAGCGAGTGCGTAAACGTCTGGGAAAAGTCTGAGTGACGCCAGGTAACTCAAACTTTTCTCTCTACAAATCTTTTCTAAACATTTTTAACTAAACAAATTCTATTTGTTCAAAATGTTTTTACATATTTGTGGACATGGATTCATTTGAACATTTTTTAATTACACATTTACGCATTCCAAATCATTTGTGCAAATGTTTTTCTACATGTGCAGAACTGTTAAAATACAACTGCAACTTTCCATATATTTGTGAATATCGTTTTACAAGCTCAAAATCTTTATGACCCCATCTTGCTTTCATAATTTTCATGCTAAAAAAGGTCAGGGTGGAAAAGCCTCAAACAGGATTTAGACCATCATGTGACACTAAAACTTAACCTAGACTAACTAAATTATTTTGTGGTTAAGGCAGGTTGACTCACCACAGCTATTCAATGGTAAACTCGGGGACACATCAGTGCCTTTAAATAAAGAATTAATTAAAAGAAAACTGTTATACTGTTATAATTGTCACAGACTGTCACAATGTCAAATGTGCATTTCCAAAAGCCAATCTAAGTTCTTAGCAGCAAAATCAGTTCCTTTTGATTGAGGTTCTGCATTTCTAGGAAGCCAGTCACTTTGCCTTTCCTCTCTGGGTCTTAATGCTTTAACTGTTCTTCTCACCCCAGGGACACAGGGATATTTGTTCCATCTGTTGTCGGAGTGCTGTGGATCTTGACCTTCTTAATATTGGTTGCTTGTTATGGTGGAGATCTAGGCCTTGAAGCTTATTCGGTCTTGCTCTCATTTTAAGTCACATTAGATAAGAGCATCACCTAAAAGCCTACAAATCCAAAAGGTTGAGGTAGTGGATTACATATTTACTCCAACCCATTTGAGTGTCATCAAGGCTGCAAGCTGTTCATGTAGTTGGTAATATTCAATGTCTTTCTCAAGGACTCAGCTGGGTGAATTCTTGCCAACACAGGGGTTTGAACCTTTGTCCTACGATTTGAGGGCAGTCTCTCTCATCAATAGGCCATCCATCCTGTAAAATTGCTTCAAGACATTAACTGATTCTCTTGTCATGATTACAGCAATGAACGAACGGCTGGAGGTGGCTGAGAAGGAAATGAAGGCTATCCAAGGTGAGAAAACTCATGTACTGGATGACTGAGGAAAGGTAAAGGTGCGCCAAATGACCAAAACCAAAAATGTTAGAAGGCTTGGATGACTGAAGAGAGGTTTTGCTCATACAGATACACCAAAGGTCGCGTTTGCCGCCTCGCTGGGAGGAAACGGCCTCCAGAAGACGACATATGGCAACAAAGACCTCATCTACAGGGACGTCCTGACCAATGTGGGCGGGGCTTACAACTCTGAGACAGGTAGGATGAAACAGATTTGTGAAATATACAAACAAGTAAGGTTTCAGTGAGGACTCTGACCACTACTCTGTCAGTCCTTTTAAATAACAAATTAATAACAAATTCTGACCCCTGCAGGGTCAGGGTAGTGTTTCTTGAAGAGGAAGGGTCAGGGTAGTGTTTCTTAAGGAGGAAGGGTCAGGGTAGTGTTTCTTGAAGAGGAAGGGTCAGGGTAGTGTTTCTTAAGGAGGAAGGGTCAGGGTAGTGTTTCTAGAAGAGGAAGGGTCAGGGTAGTGTCTCTTGAAGAGGAAGGGTCAGGGTAGTGTTTCTTGAAGAGGAAGGGTCAGGGTAGTGTTTCTTGAAGAGGAAGGGTCAGGGTAGTGTTTCTTTGAGTGACGGGGCAACCAGTTGCCTCGAGGCAGCAGAGCGAAGTGGTCGGGCGGGGGTGTAAGGCTTGACCATAGCCTGGAGGTAGGAAGGAGCTACTCATTTCACTGCACTGTAGGCCAGCACCAGAGTCTTGAACTGGATAAGCTGCTACAGGGAGCCAGTGGAGAGAACGGAAAAGGGTAGTTGTGGGAGAACTTGGGGAGGTTGAACACCAGACGAGCTGCAGCTTTCTGAACAAGCTCCAGAGGTCTGATGGCAGACGCCGGAACTGAACCTTGTGGAACCCCAGTAGTCAGCCTGCATGGTTCCGACACAGACCAGTACTTTGATGTCTTTCTCCTTGGATTTTCTGTTAATAGAGTTTGAGTAGGTGTCCTGTAGGTGGCGCTCTTTTCTTTGTCTGTTCAGCCATGGTGGCTATCGCTGCTCATGCTAACTACCCAGTTCTTCTTCTGTTGAAACGTAAAACGCATCACTTCCTGTCTCCAGAGGGTTTCTCCCAGGAAAGACCTACCTGACACCGGGTGTTGAGCAGATGGAGAAGCTTCATGATGGTTGAGGTTGATGATGTTGAGGTCCAGAGATCAGAGAGAGGAGAGGACGGAGATTTAGATGAACATGAGGAGGATCATTACTTTAAAACACCAAAAACTGAATAGTCCAGTGATGTACCAAGAGTGGGCAGCCTTGCATGCAAACATGACTAAATCCTTGTATGCACTTCCTGCCTCATAACCACACCTCAACTGGTCCCCTCCTCATTAACCCCCCCTCCAGGTGAATTCACAGCGCCGGTTCGTGGAGTCTATTACATTCGCTTCACAGCCAACGCCCCCACCGACTTCACCATGAGCGCTGTGCTCTACAAAAATGACAACGAGATCCAGCTGATCGTCCACGAGCAGCCGTCCGGCGAGGGCAGTGACACGGCGTCCAACGGCGCCACCCTGCTGCTGGAGGAGGGCGACAAGCTGAAGATGGTCCTGTGGCACAACACTCAGATCTGGGACAACAGCAACCACCACAGCACCTTCAGCGGCTTCCTGCTCTTCCCCATGTAAGGAAGTCTAAAGCCTAGGCTTTTCCATCATCTCTTTAAACCCATTTTTATGGGCTTACTTTCAATGTATAATCTTTCATTGTTTTTTGCCTCTTTTATAATTTACTTATTTTAAACAATGTTTTGTATTCTTTCTTCCTTTGTGAAACACTTTGTAACTGTATTTTAAAATCTACATTTTAGCTGATGCCCTTACCCAGACGACTTGCAATGAGTGAGCAGTTAGAGGGTTCAGTGTCTTGCTCAAGGACACTTCACTTCACCTGAACCTGTGACTTTTTAGTTACGGACAGTCCATCTAACATCTAGGCCACTCTTCCACCAGAGGAGGACCTAGGGGTGGAGCCCAGGCAGATGCATTATGGGTACTGAATGACGACTAGTGTTCATAGAAAGGCTTTTAACTTTCTATACTATTCTATACTTTCTATATAGGTTAGGGCTGCTATTGTTGACAGTTTTTCCAAAGTCGATATTAATTCAAAAACCTCTATTTGGTATTTGTGTTACAATGTTAGTTAAGCCTGGCTCACCGCCGCTAATAGGCTAATTGAGAAATTCATAATGCAAACTCGAAGAGAAACTGGCCACAAGGGGTCAACCTCTACCGCACTACCACACCACACATACAGTTCTAAGCCAAGGGAAACACTGAAACCTTTGTTTCTGGGTCAAAGGGCAAAGGATGGCGAGGCTTCCTCAAACGTGACGGACGCTGCGGCAGAGCTGAAGACACTGCAGGCCTCCATGACCCAGATGCAGACCAACAACCTGGGTAAGCCGGGGATACTCGGGGCTTTTTCTCCCTGGTTATATAGTATAGTGCATATATCTTCATCTTTTTTTCATACATTTCACATATTTTCATATTGTACATATTTTCCCATTTCTTTCATATTTTTTAAGCATATATTTCTACTTAATACACTGTAGTGTTGTAATTGTAGGCTGCATTATTTTAAATACCTTTGCTCTGTTTTTATTTCCCTTTGCTGTATCCTCTTACTATTCCTATTATAATAGGATCATTAAAGTTTCATGTTAGTCTTGATGAACACAAACTAGTCAAGGATTGGGATTCATCAATGCCTTGAGATTTTGTTTGTGTATTTCCAGCTATAAAGAGAGACTGGAGGCCACAGAGAAGGAGCTGAAGGCCATGAAAGGTCAGTCACCTCCCTCAGTGTCTCGGTGTGCTAACCTACAAGCATCCTAATGAAAAGTAGGACAGGTTTACCAGACCGACAACAAAACAACAAACAGCTCACAGGACAAGAACGCTAAATCAAATGCTGAAGGAAGCCATGAAGCAGTAATAAAATCAAGTCTTACGCCCGTTGTGGGTGCTGGTATCGCTGTTCCCTTCCAAAACTCAATGCAGTAAAGTATACCCTACATGAAAAAGACATTACTTTTAAAATAGTAGTGGTGTAAATGTCTTTAAAAAGCCGTTGACTTCAATTGTACACCATAAGTTTTACTTTCTTGGCAGCTATCAATTTGTAAATCTAATGGTCAAATCTTTTCAAATGGTTTTTCTTAGTGAGACACTTTTTGCATTGTTTTTTCACAGACGTCCCAAAGGTGGCGTTTGCAGCGTCACTTGGCGGTAACGGGCTCCAGAAGACAACCTCTGGCAGCATACGACTCATCTACAAAGACGTCTTGACCAACATTGGTGGAGCGTACAACTCTGAGACAGGTGCCTGCAATATAACGCCTGCATTCACAAAGTACTGACAACCATATGCACACACAGCCATATTTTTACACTTCCATTAAAAACTTTTTAATGGAAACTTTTTACTTTTCATATTTTCTTTTCACACTGTCCATAATCTCTTGATATTTCTTTTTACGCCTCCTTTGTCATTACACTAAACCACAAACTAAACATTAATAAATGAATATCACGTCATAAGGAACGGGGCCCTGCCATAACAACCAGCCCAGTCTAGTGGTCAGAGGTGTTGGTTGTAGTTTAGAAACTGTCTGACTGTTCTCCTTGACACATTAAATCATTTTACAGTTTTTTGCCCTCTTGATCTGTTAGTTGCCTCATGTGACTGTCGGAGCTCTTAAAACAGACAGTCTGCTGATTGTCCTTTTTAATAAAGGACTGAAAAAGGACTTTAAAGTATCTAAATCATAACTACAAACAACCTTTCCTACAATCCCCCTCAGGTGAATTCACAGCGCCGGTTCGTGGAGTCTATTACATTCGCTTCACAGCCAACGGCCCCACCGACTTCACCATGAGCGCTGTGCTCTACAAAAATGACAACAACGTCCAGCTGATCGTCCACAAGCAGCCGTCCGGCGAAGGCAGCGACACGGCGTCCAACGGCGCCACCCTGCTGCTGGAGGCGGGCGACAAGCTTTCCATGAAGCTCTGGCACAACACTCAGATCTGGGACAACAGCAACCACCATAGCACCTTCAGCGGCTTCCTGCTCTTCCCCATGTAAAAGGTGAAGACGAATTTGGTGCTGGCATCTTACTGACAAACTTACTTACTTACTGTCAACTTTGCGATGATTTGACATTATTTGATTTGACATTATCTTAGGGCGATGGGAGATTGAACAGGGCAAGAGGAGGCGTGAGGGGAATGTGGAGGGTAGGACGTCCTATACAGAGATGAAGATTTACCTTTTATAAAAACACACAAGCTGCAGCTAGAATAAGACCTGATCAACCACTGCCTACTGGCTCCAGTCTTATTTGTTTTAGTTCACAACTTTATTCACACATTAAGCATTAATAAAATCAAATCCAGACCTGTACAGTAGCACCCCATCCATGTTGGTGTTTGAACTAAGGACCGTCTGTCTGTCAAATCAAATGTTTCCAACTGTGACTAAATAAATACTGTGTTATGAAAAACTTACTGCATGATTGTTTATTCTTAAAAGTGGTAGGAGCTTAACATGTTTTTTTAACACATTATCTAAATGGATGAACAGCAGTGTGGTTAGAGAGACTGTCCATGACCTGACCTCTGACCTCTCGAGTGAAAAGTGATCATGTATGTGTGTCTTCGAGAAACAAATCAAATCCCTGATAGGGCAACTGAAGTAACAAGACTAAAAGGCAGGAGATGCCATACCCGTGTTTGCCATCAGAGGGCGATGCAACATCACTACCAGAGTGAGAGGACAGTTTATGTTTTCAAATAAAGAAGACATTGTTGGGCCTAATATTATTTTTTTTATTTTAAAGTAATCTGCAACTTTTTCATATAAATAAATGTCCATTTTGATATTCTGTATCACTGATATGACAACAGTGATCAACCTCTACCAGGTCATGATCTCTGGACCTCAACAGTGATCAACCTCTACCAGGTCATGATCTCTGGACCTCAACAGTGATCAACCTCTACCAGAGGGGTGTTCCACAAAGCGAGCTTACCACTTATCCAGGCTTATTTCACTTCATTTTCAGGTTTATTCGGTTCCACAAAGCAAGCTCAGCATAGTTCAAGCCAAGTTGCTGTGGCAACTTATGCTTCCAAACTAGCCTGCCTCGGGGCAAGCTAGATATCAGGCTAAACCACAGTTGAAGCTTAATCGGTGTTCCCGTAACACTGATCCGACTGAAACGCAATGATTTTCAAACAAGGTTCCGGCATCCTAATGTTCAACACTATTACCCTAGACCTACACTATCAGACATAAAATGTAACGTTAATAGAAAATAAAAAATATAAAATGATGTAGGCTGTATCGGGGATACAGTCACGGTTCAGAGCGTTGCTAGGCAACCCCATTTAACCATGAGTGTCCAGCGAGACCTCAAGTGCCGTATTGCTTTTAGAAAACGGTTACAACTTATAGAAATAATGATTTGATGACACAATATTATTTTATTTTCTAAATTATTTTTATTTAACAAATTCATTGAAATAATAAAGTATCTTGAATATATGTCAAGATGTTTCCACGGTTGCTAGGAGACACATTCACTGTTTCTGTATGGGATATACAGTCACTGTAGAACGTGCTTTCAACCGATCAATTTCCAGGATGGAAACAACCGATTTCATAAAAATATAGAAGAAAGAACCAGCCCGAACAGCTCAGTCAGTAGAGCATGAGACTCTCAGTCTAAAGGTTGTGAGTTCGATCCCCATATAGGGTCCAGTACTGTACGATGATTGTAATGTAGTAAGATGAAACCTTACGTACAGCCTTTACTACATCATTTATGGCGATAGATAGTACATTTACAGTCTTGAGGTTTCATATATGGCATGGTTTCATTTATAATATTTTTAGCTTTTCAGTTCTTTAATATTGTTGGAACACATGATATTAATAAGGTCTATACAATTTGTTCGTTTTTAATTCAACAATTACTTACGCATTCAATCTAGCAGCAATTCTTTGCCAATCTTTCTCTCTCCCTTTATTTATGGCAATCGTATTTCCCTTTTCATTGTAATATGGCTGAATTCTCCATAGACCTCCACTAAAAGTCGCTGTTCAGTGGCCGTGAACATTGCGGCTCTGTCTTTACCGTCATTTTTCGCCATGATGAATCGATCAGATCCATGATCGACCTCTCGGGCTGCTTAAATAAACTGTGTATAAATGTGCACGCGCAATTATCTGGATTGCTTGAGCCTGGCTCGGTTTAGCCCGATCACGGTAGCTTGACTTGGGCTTCGTGGAACCGATTTAGCCCCGATTGATTTGTTAGGTTAATTCAAACCAGGCTTGCGAGGTTAATCGCCGCTTTTCTAAGCCTGCTTTGTGGAACAGCCCCCAGGTCATGATCTCTGGACCTCAACTGAGATCAACCTCTACCAGGTCATGATCTCTGGACCTCAACAGTGATCAACCTCTACCAGGTCATGATCTCTGGACCTCAACAGTGATCAACCTCTACCAGGTCATGATCTCTGGACCTCAACAGTGATCAACCTCTACCAGGTCATGATCTCTGGACCTCAACATCATCAACCTCCACCAGGTCATGATCGCTGGACCTCAACAGTGATCAACCTCTACCAGGTCAAGAAGCTTCTCCATCTGCTGTTCTCAACACCCGGTGTCAGGTAGGTCTTTCCTGGGAGAAACCCTCTGGAGACAGGAAGTGATGCGTTTTACGTTTCAACAGAAGAAGAACTGGGTAGTTAGCATGAGCAGCGATAGCCACCATGGCTGAACAGACAAAGAAAAGAGTGCCACCTACAGGAACTCAAACTCCATCAACAGAAAATCCAAGGAGAAAGAAGCAGATTGATCCTCAGAGGAAGGCTGGGTGCTAAAAAGGAAAGAAACCGTCTCAGAGATAAACCAGATGAGAAGGGAGGATGATTTTTAAGATTAAGATTAGACTTTATTCGCAACAGCAGTGTGTCTGTCAGCCTCAGTCTAGAGTGTTGTTATGATGTGTCTGCATTGAGTTGCAAGTTAGCCAACTTTTAAAAGGCAACTGGAAATGTTTTGGTCAAACATCAGGGAAACCATTCACAGCTAATCCGGATAACAGCAAACTTGGCTGCTTAGCTCAGTTCCCTTTAGTTTAGCGATAGCTCAGTTAGCAGGTAGCATTAACGTTACTATAAGCAGGCGGTATTTCTCAATAGAACGTTATGATTGGTTGAGTTTGCTTTCGGCTGCAGATAGATGATAGATATGCAGTGATGGTTGACGTGATAAAAGTAGCACATGAAGCACTGAACTCAAAACATGTTACTGGCAAATTCAATTCTCTCCCCAGCTCTCATTTTTCCCTATCAGTTCTCCATGGTCAGGCTGCTGTGACCTCTGACCCTTGACCTCCTTACTATTGTTGTAATGTTGGAGATCTAGCAATTGAGGCTTTTTCTACTGTTGTAATCGTTGTGCAGGTCACGGTGAATACGAGTCGGCCTGTGATGTAAATGGCATCTCAGAGTCAATAAGAGGACAAAGGGGTCAAAGTCCGGTTTCACCAGTTCAACACAACTGAAGTAATCTACAACGGACTCATTTTAAACACCTCCGTCTTTATTGCTCAACTCTGATAAAGGTATGAAAAGGATGTCGAAGCCTTTCAGCAAACAGGATTTCAAAACCAGCAACAGTGTTTGAACATGACCTGACGCTCACCCCGAATCAGCACTTCACCAGCACTTCAGTTCCTATACATCTCCAGGACCAGGATCCATCAGAGTCTCTGTTCTCCGGTGAACATGTGGTGTGAATGTCCAGGTCTGATTTCTGCTCCAACTATCTCTTAGGATAGTTTTGCTGTCCTCTCCAAGTTTTACTGACGTGCAGCATAACGGGCCTCATTTATAAAAACTTTTAATTCAATTTGGCTTTTTAAAGTCAAGCTGAAGCAATTACAATTTCAGCCAGACCTTTCCAGGAAATGTACGTCTCTAGTTCATTTGTTCTTGTCTGAAGATTAAAAAATAGTCCTTTCTAACTCTTCTTACTTCTCCTGTTTCTTTCCCCTCTACCATGAGGGTCATAGGAATAACCTCTGACCTTTGACCTCCTTACTACTGGTTGCTTGTAATGTTGGTGATCTGGGATCTGAGGCTGATTCTACTGTTGACTCAGTCTACTGACGGCTACTACAGTCTACTGACGGCTACTGACTGCTACTACAGTCTACTGTCGGCTACTACAGTCTACTGACTGCTACTACAGTCTACTGACAGCTACTACAGTCTACTGTCGGCTACTACAGTCTACTGTCGGCTACTACAGTCTACTGACTGCTACTACAGTCTACTGACAGCTACTACAGTCTACTGTCGGCTACTACAGTCTACTGTCGGCTACTACAGTCTACTGACGGCTACTACAGTCTACTGTCGGCTACTACAGTCTACTGACGGCTACTACAGTCTACTGACGGCTACTACAGTCTACTGTCGGCTACTACAGTCTACTGACGGCTACTACAGTCTACTGTCGGCTACTACAGTCTACTGACGGCTACTACAGCGGACTGGACTCACGTGCAGAACTTGTAGAGGATCTTCTCAAAGACCAGGACTGGACCAGTGCTGCCCAGGATGGTGAGGGGCTGACCAGCGAACAAGGAGTAGGCCACGCCTGTCAGGGATGCCCCGAATAGAGACTCTATAGCACTCTGAGAGAGAGAGAGAGAGAGAGAGAGAGAGAGAGAGAGAGCGAGAGAGAGAGAGAGAGAGCGAGAGAGAACACCCTTTCAATCCACTGATCTTGAGGAGCATTTGATCTCTACCAGACTACAGCAGCTCAGATCAAACTGGACCACATCTGAGTTTTAGCTCAAGGCCGATATCGGAGCCGATATTGGTCTAACTCTGGCTGCTTACTATGTTGCCCTTGGTCGCTTCTCCCAGCAGGCCGCCGAAGGTGATGACAGGAGACATGCAGGCGCAGTAGAGGAAGAGGACGGACGCCAAACACTGAAGACTGACAGCGTCTCTGATGTCACTCCACAGGAAGGGAACTTTCCTCTTAACGTCATTCACTAAACCGCCAAAGATCCTGAGGAGGGAGAGAGAGAATATAACAAACAACAACAAAGAAAGGCAAAGAAATGGAAGGACAGAGAGAAAACTTAAGAAGAATTAAAGAAATACCAAAGTGATGAAAGAAAGAAAAGAGAAAAGAAAGCACAAATACACAATTTACAAAAGAAATAAACACATACAAGAACACAAATAATACACCATGTGCACGTATCAGTCTAAGTGTGTATGTGTGCATACTGTACATATGCATGTGTGTGTGTGTGTGTGTGTGTGTGTGTGTGTGTGTGTGTGTGCGTGTGTGTGTGGGCACACCTCCCCGTCCTCTGTAGCTCTGGTCCTGTGTCATGCTCCGCCTCCTTGATGCTGTCAGAGTTGTAGGCGGAGCCGTTGGGGTGCGGCGGCATCTTCCTCTTCTCCTGCAGAGACGACAGAGGGAGGAGACGGTGTGACGGTCCAATCAAACGGGTCAGGATCAAATCACCGATACATCAGGACGGTATTGGCTTTTTATGAAATATCAGATATGGGTCAGTCATGTCGTCCACCTCCGACATGATGGCGGTTCCTCCTGACCACAGATACAGAACAACAGTCTGGAAAAGCACTTGTCACCCTGCCTTAAAGAGCATTGGTTCCAGTGGAGAGTTTTAGTGTCCATGATGGTCTAAATGTTTCAGAGGCTTTTCATCACTGAACACCTGAACATTGTGAATCGACCTGAACAGTTTGTAGTCGTGACATCAGGAATAAAACAATGGCGTTAGATTTGGATGTACAGGTATTTTTTTGGTGGTCATCAAGAACTGCCAGCCTTGGACTGCTGTTAAAGTGTTTGAAAAGGAGGCTCCTGTTCATTCGCTGTTACAGATAGTTGGTGCTGCCGAAGTGCCCCTGAGCAAGGCTGCCTGGCCCCATGCAGTGGTGAGTCAAGGACGGGTACCGAAAACAAGCAGTAAAATGCAATCTACTCTTCTGTGGCAGGAGCTAAATACTGTAAACACCGTAAAAACACAAGACACTCTACATCACAACTACATCATGCTGTGGGCCGTCCCACCTGAGAGGGGACGCTCTTGGGGGGTTCGATGCGGATGGTGGGGTCCCATTCCCCTGGCGGCAACACCGTCACCTGATCCAGGAACTCGTCGATGCCAGACAGCAGGTCGTTCCTGTCCTTGGCCTTGTAGGCGACATCATGAAAGATCTGGCGGAGAGAGACGTGGACAGGGAGGATCACCGTCAAGCAATCTGATTGGTCAAAGACACATTCCAACATGGCTGATAATTCCCATGATGCACCACTAGCCCTGCCTTGATGGAGGCTTTGCCAACTGTTGTGGTAACCAGGGAGCTAGTCGTCTCTCCTGGGCAACCGTTATAAAAGAGAACAAACTAGAGGAAGTTCTTGAGATCTGTAAACTGAACAGATCAACACAAATCAAACGTTGTCAATAGTCCACAGATCCTCAGTCTTTCTATCCAATGGGAATGAAGATATTTTAGATTCATTTCTTTCACCATTTTCTGTTCATCCAAAACCTTTAAGGCCTTCTTTTATTTTTCTCAAATCCACAAACTAATCAATCTAATGCTGCAAAGTGTTTTCCTGTCCTTTCACCTCGTCCGTCATCAGAGTGGCGATGGAGCGTCCGATCTCGTGGTATTGGGGTCCCTTCCCAAACGGACCCAGCAACAGGAAGAGGAACCTGGACGGACAGGAAAGACAGCAGTTACCAACACGTCAACACACACACACACGATGAAGATGAGATGCTCTTGGAAAAACCTCAACGATGTAACAGGTCAGGTTTCATCTCAACGAGTCAGACGCTTTTGGCCTTCAGGATACCACATATACCATCTTAAGATCTCTCAGAACAGTTCAGAAATAATATGTGTGTGTGTGTGTGTGTGTGTGTGTGTGTGTGTGTGTGTGTGTGTGTGTTCTACCGCGTGGGGACGGGGACCTCGGTGAGGCCGGTCAGCAGCACGGCGGGTGCCAGCCTGATGAAAGCGATGATCGGTCGCTCCAGGAAGTCGACTTCGCCCACCAGGACGTTGGAGGCCTCGGCGCCGGGCGGGATCTTCTTCATGAAGTTCATGTCAACCTGCAACAGACACACGGCAACAGACGAGCATAGCAACAGACGCCCAACACCAGACACAAAACACATGTACACCGACAGACGCACAGCAACAGACAAGACAACACACACCAGACCAACACCGGCAGGTCAGAGAGGATACTGACACATCTTCATTTCTCCCAGTAATCAACTCAGAGACGACGCCAGGGTTCAAACCAGAGTCGGTCTCTACCGCGGTAACTCACAAGGCTGCTGGATTATACCTCAACCTTTGTGAGCCAACAGTCTCAGTCTGTCTTATTCAGTAACAAAGCCGATCAGCACCGTCTCACTTCACCATCAGTATGAGCAGGACAAAGACCATCCAGAGACCGGCGGCGTCTCACCAGGAAGTAGCCACGTCCGTCCTGTGATGCCGGTGCAGATCATCACTTTTTATCCAATGAACTATTAGACTAAGACTCTTACTGACTGACGGAGTTTGTTCATTCAATTTCCATTTGGGTGTGTTGAGGAAAATGTTGTGGTTGGACCAGAACGGAGTTTAAACTGAACTGAATGAACCTGTTTGGATTTTGTTTCCTTTATTTAATCCACTCACACAAACATTCAAATATATTCTAACAGTTGTTTTGTTACATATCCTAACTTTCTCTGTCAACATTATGGAAGCTCAATAGATCCTCCCATCGACCCACGGTGGATCAACCGTTCTCCAAGCATCGTTTTTGTCTTTCTGAGCTTTGAGTGGCTGGAATCAACTTTTTCTCCATTTTGAACAATTGATGAAACTAAATCACATCTGTAGGGAAACAAGGAAGCACAAAATCTGATTGGCTGTTGACAGCTGCTGACCGTCACTCTGCTCTGTAGGAAATGAAAGGGTGGAAGCAGAGGTCTTCTCTCCAGGTCACCAACCATCATCTGGAGTCCTGTTCTAAATAGTGGAGGTAGCTGGTGGATGTCTGGATCTGGTCTTGATGTCGCCTCTGATCAGCGAGTGATCTCCATGTTGGACCATGGAGCTCCATGCTGATCTGAGGGACCCTAAGAGGTTTAATACTGCTCATGTCGATGACACTAACAGCTTTAAGCAGCTTGCTCCGACTCCAGCCTGGATTTACCTTCTACCTCACCAGACCTGACAGTCCAGGTTTTACCGCTCGCTGCACCATTACGGCTACAATGATTTACCCATTTCCTCATGGGAATCCAAAAACGTCCTATCTTATTCTGCTAGGTGTTGTGATCAATTATTGATTACAATTTTTAGTCTCAGTGATTAAAATTCATTTTACTGCACTTTTTGTGTCTCATTTCAACATCTTGACCATTTAACTAGATTGGGCTTTTGAAATGAGGAGACATGACTATAGGTCATTGGAAGGAGGCCTAACATATATATGTGTCTGTTTATGGATAAATTGACAACATTTCTATCACAAAAACATTTTTACAGAAAACACTTCACCACACAGCTGATGATTCAGTCAGGACCAGCACACCGACAGCCAAAGATCTTCATCATAAAATCAGTGAATCACTAAATAACATCACAAACCACAACAGAATCAGCACACAGACACACACTGCGTGCCACAACGAGCCACAACACAGGCCAGTGATTGGTCCAAAGCCAGTGATTGACAGGAGAATGAACTTACGGCAGGCCTTTTGCCGGCCCCTCCCAGGGAACCACAACTACAGTCCCAGTCCTGCTGAGAAACAGAGCTCAAGTTTCATCCTCACAAACAACAGAGAGAGTTCAGATTAGATTCGGGTGGTTTTCTTTGGTCTGAACCAGAGTGCAAATGTTGATTCTTTGTATTTTTGTTATTGGTTTGTTTCGGTTCAGTCCAGACTGAGTGACGTTATGCTAGGCTTTCCAAGTCTCCTTCTACCCATAATGCCTTGTGTTCTGGGGTGGTTTCCTGTAGCTGGTTGGATCCCGTTCTCTCTCCTAACGAACCACCACAGTTCTCTTCTACCCATAATGCCTTGTGTTCTGGGGTGGTTTCCTGTAGCTGGTTGGATCCCGTTCTCTCTCCTAACGAACCACCACAGTTCTCTTCTACCCATAATGCCTTGTGTTCTGGGGTGGTTTCCTGTAGCTGGTTGGATCCCGTTCTCTCTCCTAACGAACCACCACAGTTCTCTTCTACCCATAATGCCTTGTGTTCTCTTGTTAGAGGACTGAGACGTTTTCAGGCGTCTCGTGGGTTATTTGGTGAATGTTGTTGTTCTCACCTGGAGACCAACCAGCTAGAGGAGGAAACGCTGCAGAGCTTAATAAACCCACCAGAACATGCTGGCTGTGAACGCAGCCTTAGAGCAACTGTCTGTCCCATCCTATTATGAAGGTCCCCGGTTCGAAGCCCTGGACTGTCAAACTGTGGTGGGGAAAGTAAACAACTAAACAGCAGACGTTCACTAGAGGAAGGCATTTCACCGAATGCGAAGGTCTCCATATGTGGAACCCTTCCTCCCACCACAACCTCCAGGTTGGTGGTTAAAGAAGTGTCCAAACAACCTGAATCAATTTAGGTAGAATGAATACATGAGGAATCTGATTGGGTGAAATATGCACCAGATCGGCAGCGAAGTCGTTTCACATTTTCTGCTGCTGTGTTGTAGCTGGGTGGACCTCAGATCCCTCGGTTCATGATACGGTGTTTATTCCTGTAAACATGAAGATGCATCAACAGCTCCTGACTACAACCGTAACTGCTCTTTTGATCATCAGTCAGAATACTTTAATTTGTTTATTTTCACAGATAGAACAATAAAACACACAAAGAAGAGGAACAAGTAACCAATTTGTGCAGGAAAGATAAAAACCCTAAAGAACGTTTGTGAAAAAAGACATGAACAAGGTTTCCACACTGACGCCATCAGGGCCGTTTCTTAAAATCAGCCTGAAGGTGTGACGGCTTCGTCTCTTCCTGAATGTAGGAGGAGGAGGAGGAGGAGGAGGAAGGAGTTTTACCTTGCTGAAGTCCACAGTGCTGTTTTCCCTGCTGCCTCCGCCGCCGTTGATACGACTCTCGCTGGCTTTGCTGTTCTCCAGGCTCCCAGGGGCCGACTGGGGCGACGACAGCAGACCTGCTCAGCACACAGCGGTGGAAACAGGAAGTTAGTTCAGTTGTGCCGTAAAATGACCAAATTTGAAGCGGTTACACAGAGAATATCAAAAGTCAGAATCAGTTAGGATCACGCCGTTTGATTTCAGGGGAGGAAAAATTAGCTTTGCAATGGGATTAGTTAAATCTCCTCCAACTAGGGCTGTACTATAAACTATAAGGGCTGTACTATAAACTATGAGGGCTGTACTATAAACTATGAGGGCTGTACTATAAACTATAAGGGCTGTACTATAAACTATAAGGGCTGTACTATAAACTATAAGGGCTGTACTATAAACTATGAGGGCTGTACTATAAACTATAAGGGCTGTACTATAAACTATGAGGGCTGTACTATAAACTATAAGGGCTGTACTATAAACTATGAGGGTTGTACTATAAACTATGAGGGCTGTACTATAAACTATGAGGGCTGTACTATAAACTATAAGGGCTGTACTATAAACTATGAGGGCTGTACTATAAACTATAAGGGCTGTACTATAAACTATGAGGGTTGTACTATAAACTATGAGGGCTGTACTATAAACTATGAGGGCTGTACTATAAACTATAAGGGCTGTACTATAAACTATGAGGGCTGTACTATAAACTATGAGGGCTGTACTATAAACTATGAGGGCTGTACTATAAACTATGAGGGCTGTACTATAAACTATAAGGGCTGTACTATAAACTATGAGGGCTATACTATAAACTATGAGGGCTGTACTATAAACTATGAGGGCTGTACTATAAACTATGAGGGCTGTACTATAAACTATAAGGGCTGTACTATAAACTATAAGGGCTGTACTATAAACTATAAGGGCTGTACTATAAACTATGAGGGCTGTACTATAAACTATGAGGGCTGTACTATAAACTATAAGGGCTGTACTATAAACTATAAGGGCTATACTATAAACTATAAGGGCTGTACTATAAACTATAAGGGCTGTACTATAAACTATGAGGGCTAGTACTATAAACTATAAGGGCTGTACTATAAACTATAAGGGCTGTACTATAAACTATAAGGGCTGTACTATAAACTATGAGGGCTGTACTATAAACTATGAGGGCTGTACTATAAACTATAAGGGCTGTACTATAAACTATAAGGGCTGTACTATAAACTATAAGGGCTGTACTATAAACTATAAGGGCTGTACTATAAACTATAAGGGCTGTACTATAAACTATAAGGGCTGTACTATAAACTATAAGGGCTGTACTATAAACTATGAGGGCTGTACTATAAACTATAAGGGCTGTACTATAAACTATAAGGGCTGTACTATAAACTATAAGGGCTGTACTATAAACTATAAGGGCTGTACTATAAACTATAAGGGCTGTACTATAAACTATAAGGGCTGTACTATAAACTATAAGGGCTGTACTATAAACTATAAGGGCTGTACTATAAACTATAAGGGCTGTACTATAAACTATAAGGGCTGTACTATAAACTATAAGGGCTGTACTATAAACTATAAGGGCTGTACTATAAACTATGAGGGCTATACTATAAACTATAAGGGCTGTACTATAAACTATGAGGGCTGTACTATAAACTATAAGGGCTGTACTATAAACTATAAGGGCTGTACTATAAACTATAAGGGCTGTACTATAAACTATAAGGGCTGTACTATAAACTATAAGGGTTGTACTATAAACTATAAGGGCTGTACTATAAACTATGAGGGCTATACTATAAACTATAAGGGCTGTACTATAAACTATAAGGGCTGTACTATAAACTATGAGGGCTATACTATAAACTATAAGGGCTGTACTATAAACTATGAGGGCTGTACTATAAACTATAAGGGCTGTACTATAAACTATGAGGGCTGTACTATAAACTATAAGGGCTGTACTATAAACTATAAGGGCTGTACTATAAACTATGAGGGCTGTACTATAAACTATAAGGGCTGTACTATAAACTATGAGGGCTGTACTATAAACTATGAGGGCTGTACTATAAACTATAAGGGCTGTACTATAAACTATGAGGGCTGTACTATAAACTATAAGGGCTGTACTATAAACTATAAGGGCTGTACTATAAACTATGAGGGCTGTACTATAAACTATGAGGGCTGTACTATAAACTATAAGGGCTGTACTATAAACTATGAGGGTTGTACTATAAACTATAAGGGCTGTACTATAAACTATAAGGGTTGTACTATAAACTATAAGGGCTGTACTATAAACTATGAGGGCTGTACTATAAACTATGAGGGCTGTACTATAAACTATAAGGGCTGTACTATAAACTATAAGGGCTGTACTATAAACTATGAGGGCTATGAGAAAAATGAATTTACGTATGTGAGTGTTTGTGTGTATGGCAGCAACATGCACAACTTCTCTAGTACTAGTTGGTTGAAACCATAGCAACCAGGTTTTCATGTCAGACTGTTTAACCTCAGGCACCTTCTAGATACACCGACAAACTGGAGCGGCAACACATTTCTGGTGCAACTATTCCAATTGTTTGGCTTCAATACCCAGAAATCCTGTAAGGAGACCAAAGAGCCGACCGGTCTGCGAGGCTCAGCTTTTTAACAATCTTAAAAAGTTTCAATTCATCACTTCCTGTGTGGAGAAGATTTCCCACCAGTGACCAAACCGACACCAGGATTTAATCTGGACCAACAGGGTGAATCTACGGTCTCAGGTAGTGGGGATGGGACGCTCTGCTGCAGCATCACTTGATTTCTACATGCATCTTGCCTATTGCAGCTTCAGTAGCATTCCCCTGTTGTGTTCTGGGTGAGGCGTTACTGCGGCCTGGGGGATCTGAAGGCGCTAATTTAAGCCACATGACTCCTGCTGCTTTTTAGACTGAAAGGTCCCAACGCTTAAACCTGAGAAAGCATGAAACCAGGGCAGACCAGAGAGTACGCTCACACACACACACACACACACACACACACACACACACCTAAACCATGACATGACAGACTCCCATTAGTCTCGTGTTACAGTCTAGGAGTCGGGCTATCTAATCCGGGATGCTAAACGTCACTCCGCACGAACACGATATCCGCCGTTTGACTTCAAGACGTCGTCTCGTCCTCCGATACGTCCTGCTGATTGACCGTTGAACACACACTTAGAGAGACATGTCTAGTCGTCTATACATGGAGTCACATGTGTAACTGACTAGGTCCTGTACCATGTATGTGTACTGCCATGTTCAGTTTCAAGATGTGACCATTTTCTGTGTATTTATTGGGCTTTAAAATGACCTTCTAAAAACTATGTGACCTAAAGGAACCCAATAACGAGACAGTCACGTGAAGTGTTGGCTTCGGTGAGACGCCTTCAGACACTAGAGATCAATAATACACTGCCTGTAATGCCCGGAGGTACAGTCAACTGGAACACTGTGCTGATGCCCCCAGATGGAGACATGTTACTGCTAAACTACAGAACAGATCAGAGTCCAGCTTGTGGCCAAAAGGTCACCGCTTCAAATCTCTAGACGAGGGATGTCCAACCATGAGCCAACCAAAAACTACACCTGGTGATGTCACCGATTACCTGGTGTAGACTCTGCTGCTTTTTCTAGAAAATATGTGTGAAGGGGAAAGTGTATGAGTAAGGTTCAAGTAATGCTTAAGGTGCTCTTGAGCAAGGCACTGACCACTGGAGCGCTTCAATCACCAACAGCAGAAGACTGGGGTTGACTGGACAGCTGAGAGAGTATACCTGCTAAGGCTCCTGAAGCTTTAGCAGCAAACACAGTGAAGACAGGAACCTGAACACATCTCGTCTTTCAACAGCAGCAGATAAGGACCAGATAAACACCTCTCTTCTATCCGTTGTTACGCAACCTGCTGGCGTCCTCTGAAGCCAGTCGGCCTTCTGAACCTCTCTGGTGTTGGATGATGCTGGATGGTAAATGGGGAAGGGTGTAACTAAAGCTGGTGGCTTGGCCTGACGATGTCTGACGTCTGGAAGTAGTTGACATAGCATACATGCATGCTGTGGAGTACATGGAGTACCTGCTCATCTCTCCACTGGGGCTGCATGATTCTCAAATGATAACGGAAATATTTTGGTAGATATTGATCACAATTATTAAGCCTTAGCTAACCCAGGGTTAGCCTTAGCGTGAGGCGTGACATCGGGGCTAATTTAGTAGTTTACAGGACCAAGTTGTGGAATTCCTTTGTCAACCCTGAGCTCCAATGTAGGGCTAGCTCTGATGGGTTAGAACCAGGACTAGCCCAGTCTATTGTGTCAGTGTGAAATGGCAGTTAGCCAAAATAATAATAAAAATAACAACAATAAATCATTAGCAAATTCAGTTTGAGACATTAGTCACTTCCAACATGTTGATCCTCTTCAGGAAAGACAAAGACGCCAGGGAGCAACGGGGCTTATGGGAAATGTAGTCTTAATGTGGAGAAACACTAGTAACAATACCAGTGGTGAGATAGAGGCTACCAGTCGTCTCCATGGTCTCACTGGTTCCAAGGTGGG
This sequence comes from Hoplostethus atlanticus, assembly GCA_034670405.1. Classification (NCBI taxonomy): domain Eukaryota; kingdom Metazoa; phylum Chordata; class Actinopteri; order Trachichthyiformes; family Trachichthyidae; genus Hoplostethus; species Hoplostethus atlanticus. The sequence continues at coordinate 383,691 of JAXDDX010000066.1, read as the reverse complement.
AATGACACTGATACACAGAGCAACTTTAAGAGCTCAGTTAGCTTCGGGTGAAGAGGTTCAGGAATCAGGGATGAGGTTAGCAAAGTGTTTTAGTTAGTTTAGAAGAGAGTCAGCAGAAGGGGATGCCATGCCATGCCATGCCATGCCATGCCATGCCAGGATATTTGCCTTTCTGAGAGGAAGGAAAGAGCAGATCCAGATCGTCCTCTTCTGACTTGTTGACCCTGAACGCCTCCTCTGCTTCCTCTTCAGGGGGATAAACCACCACGTGGGGGATCCCTGCTCTTCCCCCCAGCTCCACCCAACCCACCTCCTCCAACAGCCCCTCTGGAGCAGAGGAGGCGTGGCCCGAAGGGGGTGTGCTGAGGTGGGAGGGGGCCGGGTTGGGCTGGCGGGGAGGAGGGGGTGTGGTCTGGGGCGTGGTGAAAGGGGAGGTGCTGGAGGACGCTCGATGGAGGAGAGAGAGACGGGAGGAGGGGAGACCTTCCCCTGAAGAGGAGGAAGAGGAGGAGAGGAAAACAGAAGAGGACGATGATGGGAGGAAAGAGAAACGTAATGAAAGGTTGAAGGATGCCCCATGCTGACCGGGACACAGGAGAGGACTAGCTGGTTGGGTTGACTGGTCTATAGAGTCAATATTAACCACCCGATCAACATGACTGATATTTACGACTCGACATCTACCCCCACAGCCAATCAGAGCCAATCAGCCAATAAGAGCCCAGTTCACAGTGAGGAGAGGCGGAGCTATAAAAGGTTAATAAATGATAATTCCTATTCAAGGTCCTTGAAATAAAGAAGGTCAGGACCTGCTGTCCTAGCCAAGCTACCATGAAGCCGACTCCAGCCAGGTTGAGCTTCCCTCCATCCATCTTGTTTTCACTCTATATTATGTTTTTTCATGTTAATACACATTGGATGATGCCAGTTCCTGTGAGGTCAGAGGTCGTGAGTCAGCAGGATGACCCCCCGTCGACTAGCAGATTCACCACCGACTAAAAACTGGTCAAATCCATCATTATGTGTGTGATGCAGCCATGTCCTCTCGCGGGTCCTCAGCCAGAGTTTCTATCTGAGGCAGTCAGACAGACAGAAACCACAAACAGACTAACAGAGTTGAAACAGATTTAGTTGATAGCATTCAGCAGCAAAGTTACAGTGTTTATTTTCCACACATTCCCCTGACACACACACACACACACACACACACACACACACACACACACACACACACACACACACACACACACACAGTCAGAGGCCTCTTGACAGGCTTCAACACGCTCGGCTCTTTCATTGCAAACGTTTTTCCATGGAGTGACACGAGGCTACGGCAGCAGACAGCCCAGCACCTCAACCTCAACCTTTCTCACTCAACAGGATTAATGATCGCAGATATTAAAACGCTGAGTCGTCACATGGTATTAGTTATTGACCACGCTGACTCAGCAGGTCAGGTTAGTTTAGCCTGCTGACCAAGGGATCCTGATCACGGACGCTTCATCACCATTACACAAAACGTTAATAACAAAACCGCCGTGAGAGCCAGAGACCGGGGGCGGGGCCAGAGACCGGGGCCGGGGGCGGGGCCAGAGACCGGGGCCGGGGGCGGGGCCAGAGACCGTGGCCGGGGGGCAGGGGCCAACTGCTGATGCCAACAATTTGTAGGGCCGTCGTTAAATATTAGGTTTTCAAAGCTCATTCTGTTGACCGTGGGGTCGACAACTGAAGTGGTCTGAGGGGAAAAACACTCAATACTTTATGTGTTATTCAGGTTTGGTCTGTGACTCAATATTAGTGAACATGAGCAATTCTCTGCCAACGCCAGAAACCAGACGACCTGTGATGTCATCGAGATGAGAAACCAGACGACCTGTGATGTCATCGAGATGTAAAGTTTGGAGTGTCTTTAGCCCCATTCGGACGGGATTAGTTTCTCTAGGGGAGGTCAGGTAATTCAGTTTATTACAGCGCTATTCAGTCATTTTAATCCCGTCCGGAACGGCCATGTCAGTGATTTTTCCCTCCTACCCCAGTAATACTTCCTACTGTTTTTCAGCAAACTCACGGGTGCACTGATCATTTTAGTACCGTCCGGATAGACATCTTGGTAATTTGAGATATATATCACAGAGTTCGCAGGCTGGCGGGTATACTACTTCCTGGTGTGATGATCTTTTGCGCGCAATAGATAGCCTACCATATCGCCAGCTGTCATTTTATCGGTTTGAAATGGAAGCACTCGAGGAGGCTTTTGCTCTCTTGAATGAGATGAACGTACAATACAACGTTAGTGCTCCTGCTTGGGAGCCCATAAGAAGGCGGAAGATTAGAAGAGGCAGGTCCCGCAAACTGCTTCCATGGGCTGTTATAATGACGGCTGCCGGTAAGCGCTCCTTCTAGTCGTTCTGTTCGGTTTCTGCTTTTTGTAACTGGAACAAGGGAATAGGAATTTTGAAGCTATTGGCGCGCGAGTGACGTAAACATCCGGGTACGTCCGACAATTACGTTCCTCCGTCTGTCAATTTTAATCCCGTCCGGAGCCATGCAAATGTTTTATTACCCACGTTACCCTGTAAAACTAATCCCGTCCGAATGGGGCTTTTGGATGATTCTCCCCTTTAAGAGACATCAAAAACACAACTGGCTAGAGGTTTGACACATGAACCATCAAGAAGTCTAATCTATAAGGTGTTTCTCCTTGGCTGGGCGTGGTCAGGTAAGCCCCGCCCCCAGCAGGTCCATCCAATAACAGCCCTCAAACTAGACCGCGATCAGAAAGCGTTTATGCTGCAAACAAAATGAAAACTTCTACACCAGGATCCCATGGTGTTCATCATCAAGACTTCACAGCCGTCAAAACACAACATTTGGTTTAGTTCAATAAATCAAAGGCATGCAACACCTGCAGCAAAATGCACTCATGCAGCAGCAGCAGATCCTTTCATGTAGAAACATCCGTCAACAGTAAGCGCTCATCAACCAACGAGGAGTCGAGCTGATGAGGGAGTCACAAGCAACAAACCTCCATCACATTGGAGTCTGCGAAACAGCGTTACCATGCCAACACCAAGCAATGCACCAGAGAGGCCTGTTGTCTTGTCACTCTGTTACCTCAACCAATCAGCACGGCTCGGACCCCGCCTACTTCAGAAACAAACTTTGAACACGTTATGTGACAAAAGAGGACGGTAGCCAAAACAACACGTCCTGTACATACATCTGTACTGCATCGTGGTATTGATCTGATCTGTCTCCGTCTAGCCAGTAAGGACTGAGGATGACAAGCGGCCTCACCGTTGCGCTCCAGCAGGTGGGGGTCGGAGTGCTTCTTGCCTATGTCGGCGAAGGAGCGCACCAGCGGGATGCGGTTACTCAGCTTCTTCTCGTTCTGGTGGTGGTGACGCTTCAGCATGGCTTCCCTCACCTTCTGCCTCACCCCCTCCTCCAGCTGGCCCGACGCCAGCATGCTGTCAATCACCATGTCTGGGTGGGTATAAGGAGATGGAAGTAACGTTAGGTTAATAGAGACTGCATGGTCAACACACAGGGTTCCTACACCTCTCAGCTAATCAAGCTCCAAGACTAGTCCAGGACCTCCAGCAGCATCTCCAGGACCAGGATCCATCAGAGTGATTTCTGCTCCAACTATCTCTTAGGACCGAAACTATCAGGACATTTCTGATCTGAA
>JAXDDX010000066.1:240000-370000 GCA_034670405.1 Hoplostethus atlanticus | reverse complement strand
TATCCCATAATCCCCTAGGAATATCCCGACATCCCATAATCCTCTAGGAATGTTAGACATTCCTTCTTCTCTTCCTCTGATCAGTGGAGGACTAGTAAGTTCCTCCTTTCACCAGCCGACAGGAGAGGAGGAACCATGAGTCATTCATGTGCAAGGTGTGTGTGTGTGTGTGTGTGTTTTACAGCCATGTAAAGGATTTGCAAATGATCCGTGCCCTGCAGCAAAACACAAAGCCAGTGATGCTTCCTGCTGTGTGTCAATACAGGTCTCACTAGCTTTGCTACTTTCTGTGTGTCAATACGGGTTGAGGCTGCCTCACTAGTGTGTGTGTGTGTGTGTGTGTGTGTGTGTGTGTGTGTGTGTGTGTGTGTAAACAGAAGGAGGACTCACTCTCTAGTTCTTCCTTCTCAAAGTTGGTGTGCAGGGTGGAGCTGGTCTTCCCCTGGTCCAACACCGCCTCCTCATCATTCCCCTGCAACACACACACACACACACACACACACACACACACACACACACACACAAAAGTAAATTATTGGAATCAATAAGGTCAATGTTTTTCGATTCAGGAACCAGGTTTCAGTTCTCAGACCGTCACGCTGAGCAACACAATCACCAAGTCACCCAACATCCCATCATCTCCTCCAGAGCAACCAGAGCAACCGGGGAAACTGGCAACAAGCTTGTTGGCCGAGAACAGTCGGACACAGCTGAACTGTTGAGGTTCCAGACGTTCATGCTATGTGGATGGATGTGGTGGTGTGTGATCCTAATGGTTTTGGAGTTTTTTACGAGGCCAGATGATGAATCTTCTTCCTCTGGTGGCGAGGGGAGCCGCCGGGCTTCATCCTGGTGGCGAGGGGAGCCGCCGGGCTTCATCCTGGTGGCGAGGGGAGCCGCCGGGCTTCATCCTGTTGGCGACGGGAGCCGCCGGGCTTCATCTTGTTGGCGAGGGGAGCCGCCGGGCTTCATCCTGGTGGCGACGGGAGCCGCCGGGCTTCATCTTGTTGGCGAGGGGAGCCGCCGGGCTTCATCCTGTTGGCGAGGGGAGCCGCCGGGCTTCATCCTGGTGGCGACGGGAGCCGCCGGGCTTCATCCTGGTGGCGAGGGGAGCCGCCGGGCTTCATTCTGGTGGCGAGGGGAGCCGCCGGGCTTCATCCTGGTGGCGACGGGAGCCGCCGGGCTTCATCTTGTTGGCGAGGGGAGCCGCCGGGCTTCATCCTGGTGGCGAGGGGAGCCGCCGGGCTTCATCCTGGTGGCGAGGGGAGCTGCTGGGCTTCATCCTGGCCACACGACCGGGAAGGAAACGCTTCATCACCCAGACTACTGTACGGTCTAAACACCATCTCAACTACTGTAAACCACATGATTTATCCTAATGGTTTTGGCACCAAGCTGCATGGAGCGCCGCCATCACTTCAATCCCTACATGAGAAACAAGGGAATGAAGCTGGAAGAGGCATCCCAGCATGCACTGGAACGCTCCTTCAGCTTTCAGAGGAAAACTGCAGTGCGTTTGTCAGAAGATCTTCTCTCAACGTTTCGTCTTTAAAGCCAACACCATGTTAACTATTAACCCGTCTACATGGACACACCACATTCCTGCAGAACCATCTGGTGTTTTCACCCCCTCGTCTCATTGGTTACTGGATTCCTGCCTTCCTGATGACATCAGAGCTGGATCGTACTACAGGACATCACATTGTCATTTTCTTTTTCAGCATTTGCAAAAACATAGTGAAGTGGAGCAAAGTGAGATGCCAATGCTCAGGATTTGTTGAGTCTGAAGTTAAGTTAAATACTTCCTGATACTTGATGAGCAGTCCAGGACCCACCAGGACCCACCAGGACCCTCCAGGACCCACCATGACCCTCCAGAACCCACCACAGCAACAGAATAACTTGTTTAGGATGCCTGTTTGAAAAACTGCAGCCTGTTTTTATTATTGCTTTTGTTAAAGTTGTGCAACCCTAGATCACATCCTGGACTCTGGATCTGCTGGGTCAGATCCATCAGTTCAAGCCGTCATTAATCACACCATGCCGTCAGTAACTCCTGATATCAGAACAGAACCATCACAGCAACACTGAACCAGGATGTTGGGAAAGTACAACTGATTAGCACCAGCTCACCTCTGTTTTTTTCCCCCCTCAAAGGGAAGTGGATCAACAAGCAGCCAAGCTGAGACATTCAACATTTCACTGGTTGGAGGAAAAGATCAGCAACACATTTCCAAAACTACATGCACATTTTATTCAATTTTCCATGAACTTCATGACTTCTCCAGGTTTTCCAGGACCGTAGGATCCCTGAGGAGGCAGGAGGAAGGAGGCAGGAGGAAGGAGGCAGGAGGCAGGAGGAGCTGTACAGGAAATACAGAACGAGGTGGGAGATAAACAACTAAGTTGCAGGCGAATGGCGACAAGCTGCCAGACTGTTGGAATGACACCGAGTTAGTTTAACTTATTTACACGTCCAAGTGATAAAAGACAGAAGGAGGAGAAAGAGAGGGAGGAGAGAGGGAGGAGAGAGGGAGGAGGAGAGAGGGAGGAGGAGAGAGGGAGGAGGCCAAAGGAAGAGTCTGGAAACATTTGGTTTAACCGTTCTAAAAATAAAATCTCTCCCGAGGGATCGTCACGATTATTAACACCGGGGGTCCGGTAACACCGGGGGTCCGGTAACACCGGGGGGGGTCCGGTAACACCGGATAATTTTGTAGAAAGACAGTCACAAAAATCTACTGCAATTTTATCACTGAGTCTCAGAGGACTGCATCCGTGACCCCTGACCTCCGTGACCCCTGACCTCCGTGACCTCGTCACTGTTGGCTGCTTGTAACGTTTGTGATCTAGGAATCGGAGCTTCCTGTCCTGTCGCCATCGCCGGCGGTCTCTCTGGGTGAGAATCAGAGAAAGCCCTAAAAAGTAAAGCAGTGGTGCGTTCAGGAGCTTCACTCCAGCCCAGTTAACAGTAGATACGTACCAGTGAGGCCGCCCTGGTCGTCCTCTGACTTGCAATATCACCCCAAAAGTCTTCCATAGCTGGAGGACGTCCTCGTACCAGACCTCGACTAGTCCAACCCCGGCGGTGCAGCCTCAAATTAGGAGAAGGGCTCTGGAAAAACGATCCAAAACGATCCAACCTGATCCAAACTGATCCAACCTGATGCAAACTGATCCAACCTGATGCAAACTGATGCAAACTGATCCAAACTGATCCCAGCCCTTCCAGCAGCAGGAGGTTGTTCAGGCGTCTGCTGCCGAGCAGACAGTCAACAGTGAGTAGCTGCAGAGTAAATACTTGTCAGATGCTGCCTGTGTTGCCAGCGGAGGCTCGGCTACGAGTCGTGTATTTATAGCCGAGTGCGTCGTTCCCTGCATGACGGGCGGCCAGTCAGCAAATCAGGCAGAAGAGGAGGCGGGGCTTCAGTTGAATCTTCAACTGGCCTGCAGACACATTTTTGTACAGCAACAAAAAGGCAGACAGACAGCAAGTTTACATTAACAGGACTTGGAAATACTCACATCTTCCTACAACACAATTTAACCAGACTTGGTACATGTACTCTACATACTGGTCTACACTGATGTGGTTTTAAAGCAGCAACTTGATGTTGATTTGATTCCTCCTCTACTCCTACTTTAATCCAATGGAGAAAAAAAGGTTTGTTCTACCTCTCGTCATTTCCTCCCTAGAACGTCTCTGGTGAGAAAACAACAACAAGCTTGAGCAGGTGAGATAAAAAACCAAGACGCCTCAGAACGAACAAGCAAAGCCACAACTGAACCGGATAACAGAACCTAACTCGTAGGGGAAGTGTGTGCGTGCGTGTGTGTGTGTGTGTGTGTGTGTGTGTGTGTGTGTGTGTGTGTGTGTGTGTGTGTGTGTGTGTGTGTAATCTGCTAGAGGGGGTTGTAGCTCATCAAACCTCCTGATCAAAAATAACCACGAGGAGGAAACCATTTGATTCTGGAGGAAAATATCAACATGTAAACTTGCCTACATGTCTAGAGGTGACATCACCAGTGACATCACCAGTGACATCACATGGCCACAGAACTACAGACCATCTTCTAGTGTCAATACCAATACGTTCAATACGTACGATTCTACTGCAACACCACGGAGAACAGGAACAGAGCGTCTGCAGGTTTCATCAAACCGTCAGACTTTTTAAATTTAGTGGTAATGAAATTAAAGTTTGGCAACTGAAAAAAACACAAGAAACAACTGAATGGATCAGAGTCCACAGGGATCAATACAGGTTTGAGAGGCTGATTTCTATTGTAAGGCCTCAGCAGCAGGGTGGCGCTCAAACCGCCGTCCTGCCGAAGCGTCCCTGAGCGCCACACATTAGCCCCGCCCCCTCCTCTCCACATGAATAGTTGTATTGTCCCTCCGATCGACTTCGGCTCCTCAGGAGAAATAAAAATGATTTGTGAGTTCTTTGTATCAAGGCCTTTGTTTCCAAATGGACCGGCTGTTGGCATCGAGCTGAGCAGTGAACTGGAACCGCTATTTGATTCATAAGAAGATCTAGCACTTGGAAAAACACCAATTCTGACACGTCTGGAAAGTAAAGCATCGTTCAAGTCATCTCAAGTCCTTTTCTTCCGTTTGAGGACAGAATCAAAACCGCTTTGGAAATACTGGACTGAAGAAAAACAACATTTCAATACGACTTCCACCGCAAACACTGAATTCAACACCGACTCTTATAAACGCTCAATACTTCCACCAAGCAGAAATTCCATTTCAGCGCCGCTAGACGGCGTAACGCGATCCTAGTCCACCTGAACTGGATCCCAGTCCACCAGGTCTTGAACCAGAGTGACCGTTGTTCTGTGATGTTGCTGATGGTCTTCTTGTTTGCTGTGATATCTATGAAAACACTAGCGCACACACACACACACACACACACACACGTCTGTTAAACCAAATGCTGGCCTTGAAAGCTGAATTTCATCTGAATAATAAAAGGATTTGCATCATACACTGTAACTGTGTGTGTGTGTGTGTGTGTGTGTGTGTGTGTGTGTTTCCACTGCGGGCGCCTGTTCAGATCTGTCACAAGATAAGTGATGATGCAGTCAGCAAAGACGGGAGAAAAAACAGAAGTGGTTGTGGAGGAAAACCGTCTCAGCCAATCACACGACAGCCCTGATACATCAATACTACCACCCTGCTGCATACTGGGAGCTGAAGAGGAAGAGAGCAGGACCTGGTCCATCTACTGGTCTGTGTCGGTCTTCCTCCAGTCGTAGACGGCGTGGCGTCACGTGGAGTTATTTCCAGTCTGATATCAGAAAATGTTTCATTGATCTAAAAGGTTTTGGTGTCAGCCAATCAGAATCAAAGAGGGAGGGAGATCATGTGGATCCAGCAGGATGACCCCGAAAGCCCCCTGGCTTCATCCACAACATCTACTGAGTGAACATCAGGTTTGAATCGTCTGCTTTCAACCGGTCGCCTCCAGCCTCCTGCGGTGGGTGGGAGGTGGTGCAAGGCATGCTGGGAGGGGAGGGGGGGGGGGGGGGCAAAGAGCCGTCACACGTGATACACCATTTCTCCAGTGATTTAACCACACACACACACACACACACCTCCCAGGTGATCCTCGTTGACGTCAGCAGAGCCCCCCTGTGGCCGGACACTCTCTGGTGGTCTGACCGGTTCAGACCGGTTCCTTCCAGAATGGCGGCTGGTCGTAGGAAGTAGAACAGACTGCTGATGCTTCAGTGAATCAGCTTCTTCTTCACTGCTTGTTCTCGGTGCCCATTAGTGGTGGGAGGAGGTCCTCTCTGAGGTCCTCTCTGATCTCTGAACGTTGTGGAGGCACGGTGAGCTTCCTGTGTGTAATGTAAATGGTAATCTGGTAGTATACTGTTTAGTCTCCATCTTCATCTCCCAGCCTCACTGTGGTGTTCCTCACTGTGGTGTTCTTTACTGTAGTGTTCCTCACTGTGGTGTTCTTTACTGTAGTGTTCCTCACTGTGTTCTTTACTGTAGTGTTCTTTACTGTAGTGTTCCTCACTGTGGTGTTCTTTACTGTAGTGTTCTTTACTATAGTGTTCTTTACTGTGGTGTTCCTCACTGTGTTCTTCACTGTAGTGTTCCTCACTGTGGTGTTCTTTACTGTGGTGTTCCTCACTGTGGTGTTCTTTACTGTGGTGTTCTTCACTGTAGTGTTCCTCACTGTGGTGTTCTTCACTGTAGTGTTCCTCACTGTGGTGTTCTTTACTGTGGTGTTCCTCACTGTGGTGTTCTTTACTGTAGTGTTCCTTACTGTGGTGTTCTTTACTGTGGTGTTCCTCACTGTGGTGTTCTTCACTGTGGTGTTCTTCACTGTGGTGTTCCTCACCTGTCAATCAAACAGTGTGTCCAGTACTGTGACGTCTTTCTCCTTGGATTTCCTGTTGATGGAGTTTGAGTTCCTGTAGGTGGCGCTCTTTTCTTTGTCTGTTCAGCCACGGTGGCTATCGCTGCTCATGCTAACTACCCAGTTCTTCTTCTGTTGAAACGTAAAACGCATCACTTCCTGTCTCCAGAGGGTTTCTCCCGGTAAAGACCTACCTGACACCGGTGTTGAGAACAGCAGATGGAGAAGCTTCATGATGGTTGAGGTTGATGATGTTGTGCTCCTCTCTATAACAACACATGTATATGAAAATATCAAGGAATATTACTTTAAATCATACTGCGTTGTTTTCTGAATATTATGATTATCTGAGCACAACTCACACATATATAATATATATATATATTTTATTTATTTATTTATGTTTATTTGAGAGCAGTGTTTCCTTTCCTGTTCTGGTGCTTTACTGAATCCCTCGCCTTCAAATCAAGTTATATTACCATTATAAATTAATTATTTCAAAAGATATTGTGATGATTATTATTAAAGTATATGGTTGTTTTATTTCAAATCATCGCAGCATCTTTGGAAATTGTAGAATTAAATATGGACATTTAGATTTTGTGTTAAAGTGTTTATATGTAGTATAAAGGTTTCCATCTGGAGCTGCTCCATAGGGAAGGAGACGAGGAGAGATGGGAAGGAGACGAGAGATGGGTTACTGATAACAGGTCCTGGTTCAGTCGGTGCTGACAGCTCTATGAGCCGTCTGCTGCTTCCTGCCCACACACAACAGTAACAAAGAGCAAGGCACTCTGACTACCAGGGTTGGGGGTTCAAATCCCACTGGGACCACTCACTCATGGAGCTTTGATTGATCACGCCTCATAAATGGCTTTTATTATTGGGCTGAATTATTAGTTAGCGTTGTGATTTCTGTCGCCACCAAACAATATCCACACCGTTTGAACTCCACAGTCTGGCCACGCCGGCTAATCTGAACACCATCACATTTTTCCACTCATTGTTGTGACTGAATAGAGACGTTAAAAAGTTGTTTCATTCACTTCAGTTTCCATGGAGTGTCTCTGGGCAGGAAGCTGTCTGGCTGATAAAACGCTCAGCAGAACGACGTCAGCAGCATTACAGAGGAATCCTGTCTGCTCGGCATTAGAGACATCTGCTAGTGATCCAGCAGGACTGTAAACCAGCAGAGAAACCAGAACCTGGAGGAGTCAGGCTGGCCTGCACACACTTTTCACTAATCACATGACTTCTCCAGGACTAGTCCAGGACCTCCAGCAGCATCTCCAGGACCAGGATCCATCAGAGTCTCTGTTCTCTGTTGAACATGTGGTGTGAATGTCCAGGTCTGATTTCTGCTCCAACTATCTCTTAGGACCGAAACTATCAGGACATTTCTGATCTGAAGTGGATCAACAAGCAGCCAAGCTGGAACATTCAACACTTCACTGGTTGGAGGAAAAGATCAGCAACACATTTCCAAAAATACATGCACATTTTATTCAATTTTCCATGAACTCCACGACTTCTCCAGGTTTTCCATGACCGCAGGATCCCTGTTGGATGGAAGGCTTTTGGTATAGATCAGTGTCAAATTAACATCTGCCAAGGGATGATCAACTAACAAAAAACAAAAGTACAAAATCATTTTACTGGTAAAATTATTTAATATATATTGTTCATAGAAATGTGTCACGCTGCCTGTCACTGTTGTGTCAAACATCCATCAAGAGACAAGAGCAGATTCTTATTCTTTTTTAACGTCCTCGTGTTTGTTCCTCTCACCTTTTGGTCCAGGTAGTAGAGGCATGGTTAGAGTACGGGCCTAGTTGACCAGTACTGGTTAGTGTACGGGCCTAGTTGACCAGTACTGGTTAGTGTACGGGCCTAGTTGAGTTGATGGCAGCTAACCAACACTGGCTTGGGGCCTCTCTCCATGGCAGCAGCAGCATCCAACAGAACGACCAACATCCTCGGGCAGGAAAATGTAACCCCATGGGATGCCAGTTGTGTTTGAGAGCCTTTCGTCAGCTAGTCTGACAAACATCCTCCCACATCCTCCATCTTCCTGACATCTGAGGGGTGGAGTGGCATCTCATATGAAGCCCTCCAGGTCAGCCAGCAATGACCTGAGGTCCTCGAAGGTGCTTGTGAATCAGGTAGAAGATAAAAGGACAAGCTGTGAAATAAGTTGATGTCTTCTCAAAACATGTAAAAGGAGGTCCATGCTGCTGCTGGGAGGACCTACAGCCCAGTTCCTGTGGGACTGGCATGGTGACGGGTCTTCATGGAGGTAATGAATCAACCCCCAGCCTCTGTGTGGTGAAACACATTAGCACAGGATTTCACAGTCTGTCGCTTCCTGATTTCACAAAGCATTCAAACCATTCTACAAGTTCCACGACTGAATCCATTTTTCATAACCGGAGGAGGAAATCACAGAAGAAGAAGAAATGGTGCAGCAAAAGCAAATCTATCATTACCAAGAGTTTGATTTGCTTGGGATTAGGATTATCAGGGTCAATCAAACTCGGGAGGTAATTTGCTCTGGAATTTTTACTTTACAAATTCCAGACATGCGGATTTGCACGGGACGGATCCGGTCTCACATCACATCCAAGACAGAAAGGAAGACAGATGAAGACCGGCCACCTACAGTCCACACCGGGTCAGGGGTCAACAGAGACAGAGCTGCTGTCGTGTTTGGCTGGGATGAAAATCTGCAGATTCTTTGGAGAAAGCTGGTCCACCGTTCAGCCTAAAATCAAACAATGTGAAAGTTTACATAAAGTTTCTTCCCCACCTCAGAGGTCAGCTACAGAACACCCTGGAGCTGGTAAGGATCAAATCACCAGAAAGAGGTATCAAACCCTCTATGATACAGGCTTGGATCCACATATGTGCATCCCTTCAGGCCGCAACACACATCCAGACCCTGAGCTCCACAGCCAGACCCTGAGCTCCACAGCCAGACCCTCAGCTGCTCATCCAAACCATCATCCAGACCCTCAGCTGCTCATCCAGACCCTCATCCAGACCCTCAGCTCCACATACAGACCCTCATCCAGACCCTCAGCTCCACATACAGACCTGCACAGCCAGACCAGTCCATTGGTGCTAGCTGGGGTTCAGTCCCTTGCTCAAGGACACTTCAGCAGGGTGGCACAGGGGCCTGAACCCGGGCTCCCCAGGTAAAGGAGGGTCTATCTAACCACTGGACACCAGCATGGGGTTGACTGGCAGAAGAGCACGAGCACGAGCACGAGCACGAGCACGAGCACGAGCCCCCCCCCCCCCCCCATCATCTGCCTGTGAATCATAGTTTCAAAGCAGCCAAAGAAGCCCCACTTCCTGGCCAGCCGCGAGATGTCCCGTTCTCTCGTGCAGGGAGAGACCACGTACACCAATATTAATTCAACAACCCGGTCGTTTAGTGTGTTCTAGTTTATCGGTAAGAGTGCACACCCCAAAAAAACGACTCGATGCTTTTACTGAATCATTAGAAGCCCCTCTTCAATTCGGCCTGCATGTGACACACCAAGCGGCACGTATTTCAATAACCTGTCAACTTTTGGAACAGGTCCGCACCACTCGTCACCACCCTGCGCGGTGCGTTGAGGGACCAACAGGCGAGCCACATCTAAAAGTTTTTTTTTTTTAATTTAAATAAGTGATACTTGGCGGGTATGCCCCGCGCCGAATAGAAGAGTATATCCCAAAGATTCAGAAAATGTCTCGAGTCATGTTTTGTAAATTGCGTACTTTTGTCTATAAGCGAGGCTGTGTTAATTTACAGATTTGTTAAAGCGGTTCCGCACCGTTCACCCCACGCACATCGGGGTTACTTCCTGGCATAAGCGTGGTCCCTTAACAACAAAAGCAGTCCGTCCTCAGCGTTGTTTCCAACCGGTCATCCATTACCTTACTAGCGACTCCTCGGTTCAGTTTCACCGGGTTACTCTGCAGCAGACACCATGCTAGAGAACCACACAGCCGACCCCCGTCTGCTAGTCCCTATTCTGACACAATTCACAGCTTGTTGAAGTGCCTCGCTAGCCGCCGGCTAACAGGTAGACTGGAGATGAAACTAGGAACTTACTGATGTGAGGAGGGGTCTCATCTGCTCGCTGGTTTCCTCCTCCATGTGTCTCCGACTATCCGTTTATCCTTGAGGGGATAATTCAGCTGAAGTCACCCGCTTTCTTTAACGCGTCTTCCCCACACTACTTTACAACTGCTTGGCAAATATAACGCCACGGTAAAGCCGCCCCGTTTTGATTGACAGCTCGGTTCCCCGTCCATGTTGCAACGATTGTTTTATTTCCACCAATGGTAGGGCCTGAAAGTGAAATGGGCGGAGCCATCCTGCTAACAAAGCATGGGAACCTTTTATCATTGACTACAATCTGCTGGTTGTACCTTATCAGGTATGGTATGGTATGGTATGGTATGGTATGGTATGCTTTATATAGTATGGTATGGTTTATATACTATGGTATGGTATGGCATGGCATGGCATGGTCTGCTGTACCCCTCAGTACCTGTATTCCATGTATTTTATTGATTATTACCTTCCTCTGGCTCCGTTCCCTCTTGGTTTAAACCTCTTCTAAAGAACGCCAACTATCATCCATCTCAAAACTACCATTTCTATCCAAGGTCCTTGAGGACTGTTTCCTCCCAACTTATATCTTTTATGAAGAATAACAGTATCTTTGAGAGAGTCAGGTTTTAGAGCCCTCCAGCCCTGAGACTGCTCTCATTAAAGTTACTAATGACCTACTAGTGACGGCTTCATCCTCATTCTACTGGATCAGTGTGGAGTTTGATACAGTTGATCACGCCATTTTGCTGAACCGCCTTGAAACGTGGGTTGGCGTTACTGACACCGCTCTGAATTGGTTCCTCCTTAGTTCCTCCTTGGTTCCTCACTTACAGAACATTCTGTTGATTTGGGAAACAACAGGAATGAACCAAACAGGAAGAAGGGGGAGTTGAAGTGTAGAGAATACTTTTGAGTGAGTATACATCTTACTATATATTTTTGGAGAATTAAAAACATGCCCCCATGCCCCCTCAGATTGAATGGGCATGTCGCCATTGTTCCTCTTGGTCACATTATTTGCAAACATAGTGTCTCTTTTCACTGCTATGCAGACGATACACAACTTTACCTAGCCATTAAACTATTGATCCCAGCAGCCTAGCATGCCTCAAGGACTACCTTAGCCATTAAAAGTTTTCTCTCTACCTCGAACCAGTTTAAAAAACACCTTGGCAGCCTTTTAGACAATGTAAAGCCTACTGATACGAATCTGGGAGTACTGTTTGATCCAGACCTCTGTTTTAATGCTTATGTTAAGAAAGCGGTACAGTCTTGTTTCCTCTAGTTGAAAACCATTTTAAAAATAAATTATCTTTTATCCTTTGCTGACCTTGAAAGAGTGATCCACACTTCTATTTGATCTTGTGTACACTATTGTAATTCTCTTTTTAATTTAATTTAGAGTTAATTTAGTTTAAACCAAATAAAATAAATTAACCTGTAACTAATGCAGAAAGCAGCAGCAAGGCTTCTTTCTAGACCGACGATCAACAATCATACAGGAGAAATCCATCGGGGAGAGGAGAGAGACCAATTTCTCCACCGGCAGTAGATAGACCAGAATGCAATGCAGTAACAGAGATAGACCAGAATGCAATGCAGTAACAGAGATAGGAAACCACTAACTGAAGCAGACGAGGCAGGTGGAGGGAAAGTGGCTTCACCTAAACAGTAAATTCCAACACTTGATCACTAAATAGCTCCTGGAATGAATCCCAGTTTGATGATATTGAAGA
This sequence comes from Hoplostethus atlanticus, assembly GCA_034670405.1. NCBI lineage: Eukaryota > Metazoa > Chordata > Actinopteri > Trachichthyiformes > Trachichthyidae > Hoplostethus > Hoplostethus atlanticus. The sequence continues at coordinate 357,776 of JAXDDX010000066.1, read as the reverse complement.
GTGGGAGGTTGATTGAATGCCACATGTTAAAGATAATAAACGTAAACTTCAAGGAATCAATTTTTGAAAAGAAGTCTTCATTTTCTAATATGAAATTAAAGTCCCATAAAGCTGACCAGCCCTGCCTGGTGAATTATTACCCACAATCCAATGAGAATAACAGATTAGCTTCCACCAGCAGTCAGATTCAGCTCCGGCCTTTTAAACTGCTTATCTGTGATTAGCAGCTTCATATTTGGTTTGAGTTTCCCCCCCGCTGTTTGTGTTAGCCGCCTTAATCCTGATGGATTAGTTCATTACACTGCATTCATTATTGTTCTCACAGAAAAAGCAGAATGGTTGTAGTTTTGGGTGGGTGAGGCGGGGGGGGGGGGGCAAAGTATTTTTCCAATGTATTTCTTCAGAAAAATTAATGGCTGGGGTGATTTCCAAAATGTTCAATATCTACGATATCAGTAATATCAGTATCAGTATCAGTATTATCAGTACTTGTCCTTCATCATTCAGTAGCTCTAAAATATATGATTTCCTAGTTTTACTGGCATGAGGCTTGAAATGGACAGACAGACAGACAGACAGGCAAGCAGGCAGGCAAGCAGACAGACAGACAGGCAGACAGACAGACAGACAGGCAGACAGACAGACAGGCAGGGTTACTTATAAATAAGTAATGAAATCCATTCCACCACTCCTTAGCTCTTATTTCTCTTCGTCTTCGAGGACTTCTGATATACATCATCTTTCTATGGTACTTTACTGTGTGTGTGTGTGTGTGTGTGTGTGTGTGTGTGTGTTGTTGATTTGGGTCCTGATGCTGAGCTCAGCGCTGCTCCGGTCTTATTAATTTAACAGATTTAATATGAGCTCCCAGCAGGAGAAGGAGACCCAGCAGACTAAAATGAATATTTCAGATGACCTTTGACCTGCTGAGTTATGTAACCCGATCCAGACATTTTTCAGTCTACAGCATCTATCACTGAGATGTCATATTAGAATATATAATATGTAATACAAGTATACTATTAGATACTCAAATAATCTGATCATTTCATTTCCCTCTAAATGAATGTTCTCTCTCAGTTTCAACAGAAGAAGAACTGGGTAGTTAGCATGAGCAGCGATAGCCACCATGGCTGAACAGACAAAGAAAAGAGCGCCACCTACAGGAACTCAAACTCCATCAACAGGAAATCCAAGGAGAAAGACGTCACAGTACTGGACACACTGTTTGATTGACAGGTGATCTCTGGGAAGAGCAGTGAGGAACACCACAGTGAGGAACACTACGGTGAAGAACACCACGGTGAGGAACACCACGGTGAAGAACACCACGGTGAGGGACACCACGGTGAGGAACACCACAGTGAAAAACACCACGGTGAGGGACACCACGGTGAGGGACACCACGGTGAGGAACACTACAGTGAGGAACACCACAGTGAGGAACACCACGGTGAAGAACACCACGGTGAGGAACACCACAGTGAAAAACACCACAGTGAAAAACATCACAGTGAAGAACACCACAGTGAAGAACACCACAGTGAGGCTGAGAGACAAAGATGGATAAAAACGACTACATCTTCTTGCCACTAAGCAGCTCTGCTGGATCTACTGGATCTGCTGGATCTCCTGGTCTTTAGAGGTCCGTGGTCCTGGTTAGAATAACCTGGTTAACCTGGTTAACCTGGTTTACTCCAATATTAAAATACTGTGGCAGGAAACATTTGACTGCTTTCAAACTTGCACTGCATTATGGGTATATTTTTATTTCAACAGCAGTACTTACTATTACTATTACTACTACTACTATTACTACTACTATTACTATTACTACTACTACTACTATTACTACTACTATTACTACTACTACTATTACTATTATTACTACTACTATTACTATTACTACTACTATTACTACTACTATTACTATTACTACTACTATTACTACTACTACTACTATTACTACTACAACTACTATTACTATTACTACTACTACTACTACTATTACTACTACTATTACTATTACTACTACTACTATTACTATTATTACTACTACTATTACTATTACTACTACTACTATTACTACTACTATTACTATTACTACTACTATTACTACTACTACTACTATTACTATTACTACTACTACTACTATTACTACTACAACTACTATTACTATTACTACTACTACTACTACTATTACTACTACTACTATTACTATTACTACTACTACTACTACTACTATTACTATTACTATTACTACTACTATTTCTATTACTATCACTAGTACTACTATTACTACTACTATTACTATTACTATTACTACTACTATTTCTATTACTATCACTAGTACTACTTACTATGACTCTTAATAATAATAATAATAATAATAATAATAATAATTTCTCTCTCCTGTACTAACCTGCTCAATAAATGAGTGGACAGGAAGATAACTGGTTAACTGGTTTATTAGTGTCGGGGTATCAAAGGGTCATGGGAACAGACTAACCCACATTAACCAGAGTGCACTGGTTAACTTGGATAACTTGGTTAACACGGTTAACTCGGTTAACTCAGTTATCGGTCACTGCTGCTGTTAATTGAATAGGATGAAACTACTGGGACTGGCTCCTTCTTCACTTCTGTCTGGCTACAAATAATAAAAGAAGGAAATAATATCTTGTTTAAAATGTATTCAGGTGTGTTGTGTTCCAGTACATCCTGTTATATCCTCCTGCTTTGCCTGTTAAATAAACCTGTATAAAGAACTTTACAACAGTCGTACACATTCCTACTATTCAAACCGTAGTGAAAGCAGCATGGATCTGAATTCTCTGTCAGGGAGGAACTGTTGATATGAATCACCTGTAAGACAAACGTCTATAAGCTGTTGAATAAGTCAGTGATGGAAATAAAAAGGAGGGTCAACTATCATCATCATCATCATCATCATCATCATCATCATCACAAAATCCACCATTATAAACAAAAATCAGTTATGTTTTCAGATAAAGCATTCATTTGTTTCTTCTACCCTCATATAACTCATATCGGTTTAGTGCTAGTTACCAGTGAATTCTAATCTGATGAAGCCTTATAACCAGCCGTTTTGCCAAGAAGCCGACAAACAAAGCGAGTATTAAAGTCCGCCGAGGCTAGCTCAGTCCGGCTCTGGCTCCGTTCACACTGCCGCTCTTCTAGTCAGTGTGAACAGAAAACAGCCACTTGTCTTCACTTCTGGACCTCATGGATCTGGTACAACATCAGATCAGAGTCATGTGACCAACACGACACTTGTATTGAATGATCAAATCAGAATTAGTCAGTGTTGCCATGACAACAAGAAAATCCATCAGTTGTCATAACGTTCAGCTTTAGCAGCGTTAGCAGCGTTAGCATGGAGGACAACGAGACACAACGATGGATAGAAAGACAGTGAAGAATGTGATGTTATTGATCATCTATTGATCATCACTGTCAGTTGATATGGGTATGGGATATGGTTACATCCTGGACTATGAACAGTCATTAATAAAAGTCAGATATGAGCATGCAGTGTGAACGGAGCCTCTCCAGCAGGTTTTTCCTCCCAGCAGAGCAACTCAGTCTCAGTTCATCGAGGGCTTGTGGAGAAGAAATCTCACTCCTTCTCATCCTGCTCAAGTGAACCACTGCAACGCCCTCTGGTGGATGCAGCCCAGCAGGTGGGTAGCACCAGTCCAGTCCAGAACATCACCAGGACTGAAGGTTGGAGGTCAGACCAGGAGGTTGAGGTCTGGCTCTCTGCGCCTTTGGGTGGGGCTCGGCATCAGCAGCTTCCTCAGGTGAGCGAAGACAAGGCGCTTCATGCTTCCTGCTGGTTTTGAGTGAGCCAGAGCAATGGATTCTGGGGGATCTGATCTGTGACTGCTGAGGAAGGAGAAGGATTGAACACTGCTAAAATTCAAGGAGGAAGACAGAAAGTCAAGGTTGTTTGCAGTACAGTAATACAGCAGTTACAAGAGGGCGAGTTAGTTGGGTTTGACTAATATGGTTTTTTGTAGGTTGATACAGAAACTAATATTTTTGGATTGAAAATGCCCTTAACCGGTATTTTGTGCCAATATATCTTTAAATTTGACCATTTTCATGCCAAATATTCAGAGTTTCCTCCAAAATGTATTCCTGTCAGGGAGGAAAAGCCTCTGAAACAGCATTTAGACCATCATGGGTCTGGGGTCTGGTGGGTAAATCAATCAAATCAAAGCAACACACGGCTCTGGTTCTTCACAAAGCGTAATTAAACCTGGTGGTTTCCTGTGCTGGGCTACATGTGTTTTACCTCGGCGGTCTGGAGTGGCGTTTGGTCTGGAGGGCAAGGCGGTGGGCGGCCAGCGGCAGGCCTGGCACCCGATGGGGATGGTGGTGGGGGAACCCAGGGGCCCTGAGGTTCCTGGACAGAGCTGATAGGGAGTCCTTGTAGACCAGACCACGACGCGACGTCAGGTTGCAGTGGTGACACGTCGCCAACTGCAAGACAGATAGACACATAGACAGGTAGATGATTTACAATGAAGGAATGAAGGTTGTTTTGTTGTATTTTTCTATTTCGCTGTGATATTTTAGCGCCCTCTAACAGTCAGTTATAATGACGTGGGTGAGGTGGATCTGGATCAGCCTCTACCAGCCTCTACTCTCATTCTAGATTGTGGCCATCGGGTCGATTTGGAGGGAAATCTGCTGGATTGCTTTACGGCACAAAACAGGAAGAGGGCGCTGTTCTTCCAGCGCTAACGGAGCTAAAGCTAAAGAGTTTCTGGTGACGGCAGATGGAGGAAGGAGAGAAAGGAAGATGGAGAAATCACTTCCATCATGTTGATCCTCTTCAGGAGAGACAAAGACACCAGGAAGCAACGGGGCTTATGGGAAATGTAGTCTTAATGTGGAGGAACACTAGTAACAATGCCACTGGTGAGGTAGAGGCTACCAGTCATCTCCACCATGGTCTCACTGGTTTACGGTCATTATACCAAGGTCACATTATTACTTTAATAATGATATATTTACCAGATTAATAATAACAGATTTAGAGCCAGTGGGGTTGACCTACATCAGTTCAGCCTCAGAACCAGCAGTACCAGAGTGTAACTAGTACTTCCTGTTAACCAGCAGGCTGAAGTAAACCAGGACCCCAGAGCCTTTTGCCTTTAAGGACAGTAGATCTAAATAGAGAGGTGGCAGCATGCTGTCAGCAGGACGGCTCCCAGGGGGGCCGCCATCACCTACTTCTGCTTTAATTAGGCCTCCGCTCGTCATACAAGCAGCCCACAGAAACACTGGGCCTGTTTTATTCTGTTATTTTATTTTAATTTTTATTCTAGTTTCATTTTATTTTTATTTTTATTCTAGTTTCATTTAATTTTTTAAATCATCTTGACCTTGTTTTTAATTCACATCTCACTAATTTATAGTTTATTTTGGGTTTCTATTGTTTTATTTTGTCTGTAAATTGTAACATAAATACTAGTAAAAATAACAACATAACAACAATAACAACATCGATGATTATGATTATCATTGGTTTCAATGGAGAGTTCATCGTCTAAATGCTAAATACTGGAACTCATTTTTAGTCATAAAAAATAACAATATATAATATATAAATAAGTTTCAGCACAAAATATTGGCTATCAGCAGGTTAAATATCTGTACTGGTATTGATTTGATATTATGATATATGATTTTATATCATTTAGATTTATATGCAGATTTATCCATTAACATTTGCAGCTTCTGAAATAAGTTTTACTTACCGAAACAAAAGTTGCCATGCTGCCAGTACTGATGTCTTACTGGATCCACTAGATTCACTGGATCCACTGGAGAGAGTAGATGTCTTGTAGTGGAGTTACTGAAGTGTGTGTGTTTGTCTGGCAGCCTGCTCTCCAAACCTCTCTACTAATAGACTGCATCAGGGAGGGGTGGAGCTACATCTTGATGAAGATGTCATCATCTGAGACTACTTCCTGCCGAATGTAATCTAGAGCTAGATTGAGGATTAGGGGATGAACGCACACACACACACACACACACACACAAAAAGCACAAATAATTGTTGTAAGTAATCAAACGAATAGGAGTTTTCATGCTATAACTGGAATTGAAACCAAACTGGAACCAAACTGGAACCAAACTGGAATCAAAGTAAGAGGCCAAAACCAGAATGACTCCCAAACATTGCGGCTGGTCTGTAGCGCCATCTAGTGGAGATTAACATGTAAACCAGAGAATCTGTCAACTAGTCATGAATGAGATTTGAAAAAGATGAGAAAGGAAATCATTTAATTTAGCTTTTAATAACATTTAAATTGCAGCTCACAAATAAATTAAAGTTACATATCAATCAATCATGTTACATGTTACATATCAATTTTAAGAAAACGCTGTACAATGTATGTGAAATAATAAAGTAATTATAATAATACAAATCTTATTCTTTATTTTATATCTTATCTTCTCTCATTCTTCTTAATTATTATTATTATTATTATTATTATTATTATTTACGGAAGCCGAGAACGGCCATGCTTGCACTTTTTTTTTTAATGCCGTTATATCGAGATCACAAGTTAATTATGCCATGATCTCGAGATAACAAAGCCCGTTTTCTCGTGATAATGAGATAATCAACCCGTTATCACGAGAAAACAAAAGGTCGGACTCGTTTCCTCTGATTACTTATATTGTTTATCAGAGATCAGGAGTGTCATGTCAGCATGCATAGATGGCGTCTTGACAAATGTAGCAACTGATTTAAGCTGAAAATGTCAGATCAAGGAACCCGTTATCGCATCACTCCTATTGATCAACTCCCAAACCCACCCCACAGAGCAGTGTGTGTACGTCATGGTCCACTCTTGCGAATTTAAACAGAATGGTGGCGTCCAAACTTATACTCAAATGTATGAATTACACTGTGTGGAAAACACGTTAGCAAACTAATGTTAGTTGCTGTCAGTCAGTCAATTCGACTCATTTTTGCCTGTTAGACTACATATTAATCTACTCTTCCGCAGCTCGCGTACAGTAGGCTACGTGTACAGGCCCGTGTTGTAATGGAAATCGGCCTTTTGTTTTCTCGAGATAACAAGATAAATTAACCCGTTATCACAAGAAAACGAGCTTTGTTATCTCGAAATCACGAAATAAGTAACTCGTTATCTCGAGATAACAAAGCTCGTTTTCTCGAGATAACAGCATAATTAACTCGTGATCTCAAGATAACAGCATTAAAAAAAAAAGTGCAAGCATGGCCGTTCTCGGCTTCCGTAATTATTACTACTACTACTACTACTAATAAATAGGACGGTTGCGTGTCTTGTTTTTTTTTATTCTACTTTAAAAATGACACTTGTAATTGGCTTTTATTAAGACTTTGTTTCTTTGTTTTATTTTATTTAGTGTTTGTGTGACTACTAAACTAGTGATTATATATTTATTTATCTCTCACTTTATTTTCATGTTACAGAAAATAACTATGATAGTATTATAGTATATAAGTTGAATGTTTGTATATTTTACTATTGTATGTTATTATTTATCTTTTTGTATGAATAATTAGTATTGTTGCATGTTTCTATTTTTTCAACTTTATTATTTTCCACACTTTTACTTTAATAATAATAAATCAATTAAAACATCAAAAAAAAAAAAATTCCCTATCCATAACTACTGAGACACAAAAGGTATTAAAGGTATTAAATCACACTTTTCATAGATTTGCTTCTGATAAACTGCAAAACTCTGTTAAGTGAATTAAAATGAACTGGAAACGTCTGAGATGTGTTTAAACTGTTCATCAGATTAAAGAGACTTCATGTGAGAGCAGCAGCTCGGCTGGGAGCTGGACTGGATTTGTGTAGCCCAACCTGATTTGAATGGAAGCTCATTTCACTGTCAAACTGTGTGTGGCAGTTTGAGATGACTGAGGCCACAGCAGCTAACAACAAACAACAAACAGCAAACAGCAAACAGTAAACAACAAACCAACAAACCTTCAGTTCATCTCCAATGTCACTTTTAATCTTTGAACACTGATTCACTTTGCTTCACTGACTGCGGTTTCTCTGCTGGGAGGTCAGAGGTCAAAAAGTAATTTTATTCTACTACTACTACTGCTACCACTACTACTACTACTACCACTACCACTACCACTGCTACTACTACTACTACTACTGCTACTGCTACTACTACTACTACTACTGCTACTACTACTACTACTACTACTGCTACTGCTACTGCTACTGCTACTACTACTACTGCTACTGCTACTACTACTACTACTACTGCTACTACTACTGCTACTGCTACTGCTACTACTACTACTGCTACTGCTACTACTACTATTACTACTACTACTACCCCCACCCCTTATTCTAACTCTGTGCGTCTCATGCAAAGCGTTTCCAAATATCCACCAGTTTGACTGTCAAATGTATGTTTCCATGTTTGAAGGACAAAGGAGCAGCAGGACGTGATTTCATCAAACACTCGGCTGGTGACGGTGAAGACAGAGCCTGCTGACAGGTGAGACATGATTTCACCACATAGAAGATAAAGTAGACCGGTTGATTCATTTTTGCTTACAACAAGTCAGGTTTCATTCCAAAAAGTGATTGTACTTATTGATCTGTCTTGGATAAATGTTGATTTGCTCGATTTCCAAATGCCAGGTGATTTAAATCCACAGAAATGGGAGGATAAGGTGTTGAGTTAGTGAATAACTGAAATGTCCAAGAATTAGCTTCCCCTGCTGCTTCCAAATCTTTGTCTTTGCCTATTTGTTAGTTTGGGATGACTGGAGCACATAGTCTTTTGGTAAGGATGTGACTTGAAGAAGTCAAGTCAAGTTTTGTTTGCTTTGCAATAAATGAACACAGGTATAAAGGTTTGACCCAAGACTGCTGGAGTCATGGACAATTATCTCTGATAGGATAACCAACCACACCATGCTGTCGCCGTGCTCTTCCAAAATAGTGTCTTTGCCTACGTTACCAATCCCTTAAACAAGCCTGGCATCATTAAAACTAACTAACCATCCAGCTCCAAGTTCTCATTTTCTCACCTACAATTTCTTAACATTATGTGTGCTAAAGCGTTAGCATGGCACCAGGGAGACACGGAGATAGTAGTCCGCTAAGACTACTGTAGCACAACCTGAAATGCCACATTCACACTGGAGCTGGCTCTCTTGTCCAGAGTGACTTCCAGTGAGGTCATCAGTAGAATAAAATTAAATTCCTAGATCGCCAACATTACAAGCAACTATTAGTAAGGAGGTCAAGGGTCGGAGGTCAGCCTGTCAATAGAGGGGACAGATATTCCTGATTCCTGGCCAGTGAGCAACTGGAGCATTTTTTGAGGTAACATACTTTGCTCAGTGGCACCTTGGGAAAAGGGAAAAGGGAAGGGAAAACTATATTTTATCCCCTCCCCTCTATAGAGAACTGTTTTAACCACACTAAATGACTTCTAGGTTCTGGCTACAAACATAAAGAGTCAGTGGTGATCCTCTGGTCACCATGGGTGTGGCACCAGTCCTTTTCCTGGTCCTAGCAGCACTTAAACAAGGTAAGCCAAACCCATAGAAACACTATTCACAACTATTATCTGCCCTCGGTTGTTGGTGTGTATTAACACTGACTTTGATATTGTTCAAATATGCTAGGTACCAGGGTGCATATTGTGCTGCCTTTGGATCAATAACTGATGGAAAGTCAGTTTTTCAGGAATTTAGAAAAACAGCCTTAACTTCAGTGACAACCATATATTTTTGAAATCCTATCCTTGGTTGACAATGGTTTTCATGGGACATGAAAATTGGTCTAACTACTAAACACCATGGAAACCTTCACTTAAATTAAAAACCTGAAAATCACCAAAATTTGAGTCAGCATTTTTTCTAATTTTACCAGATGAAAATATAACAGTTTGGAGGTCTGAGATCCTTGCTTTAGCAGACTGTTCCCTTTTCTAGAATCCACAGCCACCATCATCCAAAACAGCACTGGTGTTAATTTCATCGTTGCTTTTCCGGAGAACATTGCCTATTACCATCCCAATGACTCCCAGAACAAGATCCAAATCACTGCCTTGTATGGCAACACCTTGGTCACCATCAAGTCGCATGTCTATCAAGCGGACACAAAGAACCTGCAGGCGGGGGAGACATACGTTTTCAGCGTCGATAAACGAATGGAGCTCAGTAGCTCACAAATGTCCAGCAATACCATCCAGATTAACAGCACCAAAACCGTCACCATCCATGCCATCAGTCAAAAAAAGGACAGCATACAGACTGCTTTGGTTGTATCCGTTGACAAGTTGGGCACAGAGTACCACATCCCACCAGCGCCCAGAATCAAGGGAACCGTTGAGCCCACGGCGTCAGTCTCTACAGATGTAACAGAAAGAGGCCCATTCAAGCTCATTGTTATCAATTCTAACAAAGATAATGCAGTTACCCTGGAAGGTGCAACGAACAAGGATGTGCCACTTGAACCCTACCAGCTTGTTCAGTTCAGGTTAAGAGAGTCGGAGGCAATGCGGGGGGTGAAAGCCAACCAGCCAGTGGCGGTCCTCTTCGGTCACCCGTGTGCCATCCTGGTCAACTGCACCTGCAGCATGCTGTTCACCACTCTGCTGCCAGCCAAGGAGGAGGAGTTGAAGTTCCTCATTCCACCAAGTCTTGCCAAGGATGTTGAAAGTGAAACAGTTCTACTTCTGTCAGACAAGACATCCACCAGTCTAGTCCCCTTCAACCCAGACTCGTCCCTGGTGAAGTCCTCTGGTCCGGTTGTCCTCTACCGACCCGGCATGCTCCTCAGCCTGATCCCGGAAGAAGACTTTGCCTCCTGCTATTTAATCCACTCCATCATTGACATCGAGAACCATGCTGTGGTCGTGGCCCACAAGGACCAGACGGCTGGGGTTAACGTAGGGAGTCTTCCTCTGGAGAATCCTGATTGGCAGGAGATTAAAGGAACAGAGTTTGTGTCAACACACATTGCACTAACAACTGGCAAAAACGTCATCTGGCACACTTCCTCCAAAATGGCTGTCTATTATGTGGGACAGAAAGGGGCTGCTGTCTTTGGGAACCCAGCCCCTGTCGTCAGCAGACTTCCAGGTATTGTGCTGCACTGTGAGCCACACGAACAACACAATCTTCACCTATGCTCATGTTTTCTGAATCCATCTTACACCAGAAAGTACCATTCAGATGTAGAGAAGGGATCTGAGGTCAGCCTTGGCTGCAAAAATACACAATGAATTTTTGAATGTGGATAATGTTGAAAACATAACTACAACTTAATTACAAAGTCTGAGCAACCAATAATACAAATAAATATTTGGCAGTGTCACAATTTAGCCCTGATGACAGGGTGGATAAACAGGGTGGATGCATTTGCCTACTAGGTTTTTCTTTTGTTTGAATTTCATACATTCATAGAATAGACAGGTTTGTGTAGATTGCAGATAAAATGCAATAAAAATGCGTTTATTGTGGTTCAGCTTTTACCCTTAACATCTGCACTCCTTACCAGATTACAGGGGCTGTGTCTTGTCTCCGGAAGTCATGGAAATTGGAGATGTGGCAAACGGCTGGCCCGAATCAGTCAAGTACTGCAGAGAGAAGGACCTCCAGCTGGTCAGTCTCAACAAGGCCAGTTTCCGGGAACACATCTTCCCAAAGCTGAACCAGGCCAGGAATGACAGGCAAGAGCAGGTATGGATCGGCTTGCGTCGAAGCTCCCTGACTGGGGAGTGGTACTGGGTAAGCAGGGCTCCAGTCAACGACACTCACTGGGGCAAAGGGGAGCCAGGCACTGTACAAGACGGCCAATGTGCCATGATGAGTCTGGACACCAAGAAGGACTTCAGCTGGAGTGATGAGGACTGCTGTAAGACTGCCCTTCCTTTCTGCTACAGCGGTCCTGTCCTCTTCCCCCTGTAGCAGGTCACACTTGGCAGGGTCATGAGGATGCAGCACTGCCCTTGTACCCCCTTTGCTGTCTGCTGCTGTCTCCACTGATAAATATAGACATCGATTTAGCCTGTTCCTTATGCTCATACTGAAAATAGTTTTCATCACTACTTCCATATTGTTGCAGCCTTTCTAGGAAGGTATGTAACACTAGCCTGTAGTCAGCTCTGCCAAGAAGTCATGTAACACTAGCCTGTAGTCAGCTCAGCCAATCAGAAGTCATGTAACACTGGCCTGTAGTCAGCTCTGCCAATCAGAAGTCATGTAACACTGGCCTGTAGTCAGCTCAGCCAATCAGAAGTCATGTAACACTAGCCTGTAGTCAGCTCAGCCAATCAGAAGTCATGTAACACTAGCCTGTAGTCAGCTCAGCCAATCAGAAGTCATGTAACGCTAACCTGTAGTCAGCTCAGCCAATCAGAAGTCATGTAACACTAGCCTGTAGTCAGCTCAGCTAATCAGAAGTCATGTAACACTAGCCTGTAGTCAGCTCAGCCAATCAGAAGTCATGTAACACTGGCCTGTAGTCAGCTCAGCTAATCAGAAGAAGCATTGCACCGAAGGTAGTTAGACATCATTCGTCCTCTGTGCTGCTTCGTAGAAGCGATATCGGTTTTCCAATAAACGGGAATGGCATTTTTTTGAATGTGTCTCTAAGATCGACTTCCATGTGATCACAGGAGTTTATTTCAACTCGAATGTTTGCAGTTTCTAATAACAATTCTACTTTGGCAAACCGGAAAAAAAACTAAATTCATTGAGTCGGGGATCTGATTGGAAACTGAAAAACCAATGTCCAGCATTTTGGCATCTTTGAAAAGTACTCAACAGTAGTTTGGAATGAATAAAGGTTTAATGTAGAAGGAATAGACTCACTGCCACGTGTCATTTTACTGAATGATTCTATTAAATGCATGATACTGAGTGAAACTTGACTCTCTTGGTGTTGTATTTGTGTCTTTTATTTCCTGCTATTGTCTAACAACCATTTTTACTATTTGTTAATCAATGAATCAATTAATGTCAATGAATCAATTATTTCTCACCAACATTATGAAAACATTTAAACATGTCCTATTCCCACCAGCATTACAAGACTATCATTGATGGCAATGTTACTTGCTTGCTTGAGGGATAAGTAATTATGTCTGAACTTCTTTACCCTGTTAACGAGGCCGAGACGAAGCGAGAGTCAAAAATCATGGACTCAACGAATTTATCGACTGTTAGGTTTTTGTGTGCTATTACTATAAATCCATTGGCATGGACAACATGAACATGCAAAACTACTCCCAATTTAGTTTATTTCTCTTTGGGTCAGTTCAGTTTTATAACGAAAGTCTTCAGTTGACAGGAACCGTACATTCATGCCCCAAAATTTTATTTTTGTCAGGGTAGAAAAACATCTGAAACATTTAGACCATGGGACACTAAAATGCTCCATTAAAACCCAGGATAGCAATAATTCTTATCATAATAATTATAACTACTGTATAGTATACTAGTATACTGTATAGTATACTTGTGTGGAATCGAATCAAAGTGTTGCATTAGAATCAGTTCAGGTTAAGGTATTCCCAAAGACAACCAGTGTAGTATTGATCAATTCTACAATAAATAGATCAAACTGCATCACATCAGACTGGACCAGATCCCATTTTAATAAAGAAAAGATAAATAAAAACTAAAAGAGAAAAAGAGAAAAACTAAATCACAATAAAAGCATGAGAGAGCAGGTTATTTCCACCAGCAGCCAAGGCCCAGCAGAGCGCCTCCTTGCACCATCCATACCCCCATCCCTATGAGGAGGAGGACCTTGGCCCCCAGCGAGATGGACAGGAGGAGCAGGAGAGGAGTTGGAGCTCCCCCAGTGGAGGGCTCTGGCTGGGGGGTCAGCACGTACAGGGTGGCCTGCTCCTTGCCCAGCGGGTTGGAGGCGCTGCAGGTGTACTGCTGCCCGGGCAGGACGTCTCGGAGCTGGCTGATGGTGTGGTATCGCCCCGGGGAGCCCTGGGCCAGGGGGCCTATGGGTGACCCCTCCAAGAGCTCGTCCGGGCCGAGCCACTGGACGTCCGGCAGCGGGGAGCCCTGGACGTGACACAGAGCTCTGTAGCCCGACACCTCACTGCCCTCCACCGACAGACCCAGGATCCTTGGGGCAGCTGCAGTACAGACAGCAGGGGAAAACACCAAGACTTTAAAGGTGCTATTATTATTATTGATGTTATCTATCTATCTATCTATCTATCTATCTATCTATCTATCTATCTGTAAATGGAGAAGGCTGCCATACATACAACCCAACCCTTCATTCTAAGCCAGGATCATCCATCCATCCATCCATCCAACCATATATCCCCACCCTCCACTCGAAGCCTGGTGCCCATCTTGTCCTCATAGCTGGCGTGGTCGTGCCCCAGCACCTCCACTCGGCAGTAATAGCGCCCGCTGTCCTGCAGGGCAGCGTTGTTGATGCGCAGGGAGAGGTCATGTTCTCGTGGGTTGCCCTCCAGGCGGTAGCGCTGGTCCTGCTGCGGGCCCGGCTCGCAGGTTCGAGCCATGGTGTGGCTGGTGCAGCGGTACAGGATGGTGGAGCCCTGGCCGTGGCCCAGATGCCACACCACCTGCAGGGAGGAGTGCTGGGAGTGCTGGGGGTGGCTGAAGGTGCAGGGCAGCACCACTGGGTAACCCTCGATGGCTCGCACCTCCGGCTGCACCTTCATGGACCAACCGTCATCAGAGCCATGGCCTGGTGATTTTAAAGGTGCTATCATTTTAACATCAACTAGATTATGTAAAGGAAAATGTGAATGTTGTTGCTGACGAAGCAATGGTCATCAATGTTTGTGTATTTTTTATGTACATGAATGACTTGACTTAAATATGGAGGGGGCAGGGGGGAGAGGGGGGAAATAATGAAAACCTATAAGACGGACCGCTTAGAAAAGTAATAGCAAGTTGCTCCACAATGACCTGAATGTTTTGATGTTTATTATGTCTACGTGGCGTAAAAACTGTAGGAGAAGAAGAGCAACAAAATCTATAACAAGTATGAGTAACAATAGTCCAATAATAAACCACCACATTACTGTAGAGTCATCAGTATAACTCCACCAGCAGCAGCCTGTCAGCCTCTACCAGCCTCTACCAGCCTCTACCAGCCTCTACCAGCCTCTACCAGCCTCTACCAGTCTGTCAGCCTCTACCAGCCTGTCAACCTCTACCAGCCTCTACCAGCCTGTCAGCCTCTACCATCCTGTCAGCCTCTACCAGCCTCTACCAGCCTGTCAGCCTCTACCAGCCTCTACTCTCATTCTACATTGTGACCACCGGGTCGATTTGGAGGGAAATCTGCTGGATTGCTTTACGGCACCAAACAGGAAGAGGGCGCTGTTCTTCCAGCGCTAACGGAGCTAAAGATAAAGAGTTTCTGGAGACGGCAGATGGAGGAAGGAGAGAAAGGAAGATGGAGAAATCACTTCAACATGTTGATCCTCTTCAGGAAAGACAAAGACACCAGGGAGGGGGAGGGGGGACAGGAAGCAACAGGGCTGATGGGAAATGTAGTCTTAATGTGGAGAAACACTAGTAACAATACCACTGGTGAGATAGAGGCTACCAGTCGTCTCCACCGTGGTCTCATTGGTTGATGGTCATTATACCAGGTAGGACTAGTAATATGATGATGGTGTACTGATGGTTGGAATGATACACGTACCTTTAAGATGTTATTGATTACCTTTAAAGCTTTATAGTCATAGTTCCCATAGTTCAAACACTTTTAAGGAGGAACTACATCGTTCATTCAGCCACGCGTCCAATATCTCAGACAGACTGGTCAGATTTGAATCAAACTTGAAATTGATGAAATGATGCATCTGACCACTGTGCCAGCATTTCAAAAATGACACTTAGTGGTCCAAGGGGTGCCAAAGTTTGGTACTGATTGACCCAGTAGGGGGCGACATGTTTACAGCTGCTGTGTTCATTCTGTTTGGACCAACACACTGCAGGTCCCTCTATAGTAATAACCTTCATGCTTCCTAATGTATTTCAGCATGAGTTCATAACCATATACACAGTGAACCAGATAGAACACTATAGTAGATACTAATACACCTAATGTAGTACTTCAGTCAAACTCAACAAGCCACTCATGTACAACCATACAGTACAGGGAGTCCACACCATCAGTATGTCTCCTCTCCTTCATGACTGGATTCAACAGGTGAAGCCATCAAAGCGTTCAGTTGGATTGATCCAAATATCACCCAGTCAGAAATGATTGATAAAGCTCTAAACAGCTGATGTACAGAGAACAAATACAGGTACAAACAAGAATATCAGGGATATAGGGCCATGTTTCTGAGGGTGTGTGTGTGTGTGTGTGTGTGTAAAGTCAAAGTAAGCCTCATCATTAAGCTCACCTCCTATAGCAGATAACAGCAGGCTCAGAACGCTGCAGACCAACTGGACGTCCATGATGAGACTACAGATACACCACAGGAAGGAAGGATATCGTGTGTGTGTGTGTGTGTGTGTGTGTGTGTGTGTGTGTGTGTGTGTGTGTGTGTGATTATATGACTCAGTGTAACCCAGACAGGGCTATATGCTTCAGTGTTTCCAGTCTATTTCTATCACATGCACTTCATGTTTTTTTAATAGGAAAACAGTTTGTCTACATGAAACCACTAAAACCAGGCCTGTTGTACTGGTCAGCTCCCAGTGGAACCAGTAGAGACTGTGGTTGTACTGGTCAGCTCCCAGTAGAACCAGTAGGGACTGTGGTTGTACTGGTCAGCTCCCAGTGGAACCAGTAGAGACTGTGGTTGTACTGGTCAGCTCCCAGTGGAACCAGTAGAGACTGTGGTTGTACTGGTCAGCTCCCAGTGGAACCAGTAGGAGACTAGTTGTACTGGTCAGCTCCCAGTAAAACCAGTAGAGGCTGTGGTCAGCTCCCAGTGGTTTTCCTCCCTGGTATTTTCCCATTTGAACATCCTCCCACCGCTCAGACATCAGACCTCATAACCACTGGTAACCTCTACTGGTCCTCTACTGGTCCAGCAGGGGAACGCTTCACGTTTTTTTAATTGGCAGGTTTCTTATATTGGAATAAAACTCTCCATGGATTATTTATTATATTGTCTGTCACTGTTTTCATGTTGTGGGGTTTAACCCGTCCAGTGGACCGACGAGCACTGCGAGGCTCTGCCCCTCCAGCAGATGGCGATGCAGAGCTCCAGCTGGTCTACAGCTCTCCTCACTGTCAGTACTACAGCTTAGAAACCATATTTAACCCGGTGGGTCTCGGTGGGGCTGCAGGTTGATTTTCTGGGGTCGGGGGATTTATCGAATGTAAAAACTAAACTTTGTGATATTTCATAATTCATTTGCAGCATCTAGACTTCTTCCAGTGATTCATCCAGTTCTTAGTAAATCATCATTTGGTTTTGAAGTTCACCGTTCTGCACACTTCACCTGGTGGGCGTCGCTTCACCGCTGATTCAGGAGCATTAGGTCACATCAGGTCATGTCCTCCATGAAGCCGCCTGGGGAGAAATGTTGACTCTATTCTGTAAATTGAAATAGTCATGGTGTGTGACTTCAGCTCTAATGTGATCTTACTGGTTTGTTCGAAGCTCTCCAGACCAGTTCTGAGGCTCCACACCAGACCACGACGGACCAGAAGAGTTTCTGCTGGTCCAACAGCTCAGAAGCAGAACAACCCAGGAGGACGAATCTGGAGGATTACTAGAGCCAGGAGCAATAATGTAGTATTTGTTGTCGTAGTACCAATAGTAGTAGTAGTAGTAGTAATAGTAGTTGTAGTAGTAGTAGTAGTGGTAGTATTAACACGAGTAGTAGTACCAGTAGTAGTAGTAGTAGTAGTAATAGTAGTGCTAGTATTAACAGTAGTAGTAGTAACAGTAGTAGTAGTAGTAGTAGTGGTAGTACTAACAGTAGTAGTGGTAGTAGTAGTAGTAGTAGTAGTAGTACCAGTAGTAGTAGTAGTAGTAGAGTGATTCCTATCTAAGACTTTTATTCTGAAAGACATCTCCTATCAGACCAGTGGTCGTGTCTCTGTTGAAGGTTTCTGGTTCTGAGGTGCTGCTGTTGTTAAACCTGGAGGCTTTTCATCTGGTCTTCTGGTTGTGTTGCTCTTAAACATGATCGGTGGTTTCATCCTTCATGTTGACGGTTTCTCTGGTGGTTTTGTCTTAAGTATGGACTTCTCCAATCTGCTCCCTGAAGCACCAAGACCTTCAGGTTCTAGTCTCACTAGCCTAGGTTAGCTAGCCAGCCTGCTGACCCTCCAACACCATGAACGGATTAATTTTTTTAATTTATTTATATTTGTATTAATATTTTGAACCTCGGACCTGAAGCGTCACATCTGGATCACTAACAATCACAAATTTCAGTTTGTTCAGTTCAGTCTGTTGGGTTGCACTTCCTGCTTCTGCTGCGCGCGTGCATGTGTGTGTGTGTGTGTGTGTGTGTGTGTGTGTGTGTGTGTGTGTGTGTGTGTGTGTGTGTGTGTGTGTGTGTGTGTGTGTGTGTGTGTGTGTGTGTGTGTGTGTGTGTGTGTGTGTCTAACCACTCTGTGGCAAGCGGATGTGGTTTAGAGGTGAAGCATCTGTCATTCACGTCACCATGACGCTGCAAAAAAAACACACTTGCTGCTGTAAATAATAACAACTACTTTATCACTCTTACGTCGCTGCTGCTGTTAAACCTTCAGCTGCCGTCGAAGCTTCAAAACACGTTGAAGTAAAGTAAAGTTCAAGTTAAAGATCAACTGTTCCTGTTGCAGCAGAGAAAGAGGAAACCGCTGAGAGGATGGACTGGTTACTGATTCAGAGACAAACTGAGAGGAAGGCCGTAGTTTGAGGTTCACATCACTACATGAAACCAAATGACGCCACTTCTTAAAGGGTAGTAGGAAGTTAAAGCCTCTTCATACCCACATACAATATAAGACGTATAAAACATAACACAGGATATTAGTTGAATGCAACTGAAGTCAATGAAAGTGACTTTTCTGTTTCAGGCCATTTATTGCTTTAAAGGTAATCAATAAAATGTCAGGGGGCTGTAATAAATCTGTGTTGATCGGGTTGGTGATCAATACTGGTCAATCATTGATTAGCTGACCATTAACCAACCCGTCAGAGTTTCAAGACGCTCCACATCACAATCAGACTTTTCAATGTTCTGTTGACGTCTGATGTGTTGAATTCTGGTCCTCTGAACTTTCAAAATAAAGGTTTATGATCTGATATTTAACAGGAAAACTGGATCTCTGGGACCCTGTGGTGATCCCACCATTCCTCCTCTTTCATTATGCATAAACCTCTTGTAGGTTTAATGTCTGGTCTCTAGTCTTTGGGTATGTGATGAGATCATCAGTAATATCTATTTCCAGTGATCATGGGCGCTACGGTATATTACGCAGTACTACGCAGCATTATGTCTTTCACACCACAGTTACTGTCTGAGAGGTTCTAGTGTACATAGTGATATGTGCACTATCATGGAGGAAATGGCACATTGATTATAGCAACTCAAAGAAAAACAGTAGACAAAAATGTCAAATATGACATTATAGTGTTTCTATGGTTTTCAATAGTGAGTTTATAGTCACCTTATTGTACTTCATGGTGTGTTCTTTATATATAATATTCCTATGGGATTATATATAGTTTATAGTTTTGCTGTGATATTTGCGCAGTATCATTCTGAATTTAACTATTATTATTATTATTATTATATTATTATCTCAAAATGAGATATTTGAAAAACTCAAACATTCTAAAATAATTTGTTGGCAATAAATAAATAACATAAATGCTGATATATTTTTAGGATGATAGGTAGCAAATCCTTAAGGGTAATATTTCACTTTTCCAGACTGCTGCAGATTTTAGAGATATTTAATGTTTTTTGGTGGAGACATTTTTTAACGTGGTTATGGATTTCAGACCGAGCGTGCAGCCTGTTGGTCTAAAGAGAAATTCCCAGAAAGCAGTTCGCTGTAGCATGACTGATGAGGGAACAATACTGTTTTCTGTGGGAGCAGTGAAACCCAGAGGTGCTGCTGCAGTTTCCTGACTAAACCCCTCCTAACGCTGCCCTGCGTCAAGCGGCACACAATTAACCACAAACAGACCAGAAGTTAAATCATGTTTCCTTCAAAATAAAAGCGTGAAATGTGTCACTAGAACCAAAGAAGTAAATTAGTCGGGGCGCACAGAACACAAATCATATCAGAATACTGAGTGGAATCATAGATTAAACATGGTAGATGGAGATACTAAAATGACTCTATTGTGTTATGGTGAATGGTATTTCCAGATGAAGGACTACCTATGGATTGATACATTTAAGCCTAAAACAATATATTATTTGATGACTTGAATACAAAAAAAGACCAAAACCTAGAGGATACCCGCTATCTAAAAAATATCCTATTTCAATTCTACAAAGTCCTTTAGATTGTAGGAAGTGCTTTAAGTTGGTCAACATAACCCGACTGAAATAGTTTGTGCTTAAGATAGAGCTGCTAAAATACACAGGAGTGTAAGATGTCCAAGGTTCCAAGTTTAGTTTTGAGTTTTTTGTATATTTTTGCAGTCCATATATAACGTTAGACTATGTAGTAGTGTCTAGTGTGGGAGCAGTGGGTTTAAGGTTGGGGGCTGCATTTTGTTTTTTCTTTATCATTTATTGTTTATAATGTGGCGTTGTGAAGAGACTGTTGAGACTGTTACTGTGATTCAGGGAGATACAGAGCAAGTTGACTTGACTATGAGTATAGTATAATACAATACTGTAAAACGGACTTTTTGGCGGTATAAAGCATATTAATTCAGATTGCTCCTTAAATACATTATTTTTTACTTTGGTACTTTGCATTAGTTAAAAAAACAAAAACATCCTCTATAAAGGTATTATTTTTAAAGTTGTAACCGGAAGTCAAATCGCTGATTGTGTCTGACTTGACTCTGATCGCCATTTAGACTAGTAGAGTTGAACTAGCGGCCGCTGGGACTCCGCAGCAGATTAACTCGCTCCAGATTAATTTAACACGTTATTAAACCGTATTCAGAGGGAAAATGTCGCATACTGTCGTTACAACAACAACAACAACCACGACGAGTTCCGACGGCGGCTTCGCCAACCTGGGCTACACCCGTTCCGTGCCAGGACTGCTGAAGATAGCACAGATGGTGAGATGTCGGTCTACAAACTCCTTCAGGGTCTAACCCGGTTTAGTGGAGGGTTAACCAGCTCAGCTCACCTTAACCTCCTTTTACCTGCTGTATACACTCCAGCCCCTTTACAGGCGGATGGAAATCTGTGTTTTAAAGGGATGGGGGGGTTGGGGGGGGGGGGGGGGTTCTCCTTATAAGGACACAACTACATTACTGTGTCTCTTATTGGGAAGGTGGAAACATGTGATGGTGTCTTTCTGAATAAAAGTCCTCAATAAAGTCCTCAATAAAGTCCTCAATAAAGACTAATTTAAGGCGTCGTGTAAAAGAACAACCTGTGATTTGATGAATGAAGTTGCTAAATACAGTCGAGCCTTTTAACCTGCCATTGATTATAAAATGTTAAAAATTTGTTAATAGTAATACCATAAGTTAAAGGGGATGTAGCTGCCACTGAATTTCAACATGCAGTTCCTCCTGGTCGCCACTAGAGGTCGATAGAAGTTATAGATGACTTAAACGACTGTACCGACCTTTTCCCCTTCACTTCCTCTTCATGTGACGAGAGGATCGGTAGAATTAAAGGTCTATCTTCTTACGTTAGGTGATGCTAGCTGCCTACAGACATGTTAGCATGTGAGCAGGACAGTGGAACCCACCAGACACTCGACGTGATGCTGGTGGTTCTCCTCTCCTAACGAGGAAAAGGGAACTTGACCAACAAGATCATTTCGTCGTCTGGTTCTTCACCACCAAGTGTTTCTGCTGTGTGAATGTTTTTTCCCAGGTAGCCTTGCTCATCGCCTTCCTGTGCGTTCATTGTGCGCGGGGCTGGATCGACTGGTCGGCCTTCCGCTACTTTGAGGTGGTGACCCTGTGGTTCCTCGTCGCCCTCCTCATCTTCTTCCTCATGTATGTCTTCAGGCTGCATAGTAAGGTCACCTGCATCAACTGGACGCTGACGGTAAGCAGGACGTCCTGCTCCTCTTCTTCACTTCCTCCCTGACAAACATTCAGTCACTCATTCAATGGCAGATTGCAGTTTTAGTTCTCAGAGGTAGAAGTGGGAGGAGTCAGTGGGCGGAGCCAAATAACCAGATGTAGCATTTGCTTTTAATGTCAGATGAATCCTATTCAGTCTTTCCTGTATAAATAACAAAAATAGCCAAAAAAGTACAAAAAAATTATGATAGTTTTTTTATTTTTATTCACATTGTAATCTAATTTCTGCATTTACACCTATTTCTTTATTAATTCCACATTTGCACACAAGATATAAGAGTCACACGCTAAAACCTCCCATTTCTGAACTTAGATTTCTTGAGAAACTTGTATTCAATGTTGAATTATGGGAACTCAACCCCACCAGAACCCTGTTACAGGATGCAGCAAGGTCTAGGCCTATGGAAAGCCAAAAGGGTCACAATTATTCTCTCTTCAGTCGCTGTAGCAACCAGTAAACAGGCCACCTTCGCCTGCTGCCTGGTCCGCTGTTAGCTTACCGGCGTTTCCATCTGATTCTTAGCACCATAATCATGGAGAAGCTTCATAGTTCATATTCCCTCAGAAGATGTTATTTTATTTCTAATAATCAGTAACAGAGCCAACTTCTCACAATGGCGGCCTCAAGAGGCAGCGAGAGGTAACGGTTGAATTGCATTACCCAGAAGTGTGTTGACGTCAGTAAACTGGTCTCTGATGCTTTATACCAAAGAGAAAGAGATCTAACGTTGGTGAGTCCAGCTTCCTCTGTTCAGGACTCTTCTGGATTTGTCTCTTCAGTCTGGTTCGGTCACTTCCTGTGTGGAGAAGATTTCCCACCAGTGACCAACCAGACACCAGGATTTAATCTGGACCAATAGGGTGAATCTACGGTCTCAGGTAGTGGGGATGGGACGCTCTGCTGCAGCATCACTTCCTGGTTCAGAGTGAGAGGACGACTGGAGGTTCACTGTGAAATCTGACTAGAGCAGCTTTAACTCCACCGTTGTTCTTCCATCAGAGCCTCGCCTGTCGGTCAGATGAATCTTGTTCCTGTTGTTTCAGGAGTTCCTGCATTACGCCGTCGGGACCATCCTGGTCTTCATCGCCTCCATCGTCGCTGCTGTGAGGAGCGGAGGAGTCTCAGAGCTGGTGGCCGGAGCGGTACGTAGCGCCACGCTGGGGTACATGGGAAAAAATAGAACAAGAACAAGGAGAACGAGGGTGTGGTCTGACCGTCAGTAGTTAACGAGGGTGTGGTCTGACCGTCAGTAGTTAGTGAGGTTGCCAGGCAACAGGCAGACAAACAGACTTATCTTACGTTCCAGATCAGACTGATTATTCTTGGTAACGAACCAAAGCAGAGTAGAACCACGACCCTGCTGCTTCCTGGAAGAATCCAGAAACACTGAAAGGAACTATTGACAGTTTGAATGTTAATATTTAATATTTATATTGTTTATATTCATATTGTATATTTATATTGTTTATATTTATATTTGATCATGTTTAAGAAGAGGATCTGCTGGCCTCTCACCCATACAGCCTGGATGCAGTGGCTATCTCATCAGGTTTAAGTCCCATTGGTCAAATGGTTTTAAACAAAGATCATTTATGTTTAAGAAGATGAATCACGGTGTTATTCCTATTCATGCAGTGCAGTATGGTGTTATGATATTACCACTGTACCCTCGTGGCTTGTTTTCTCTGTTCTCTCTGTGTAAAATGAATTTTAGATGAATGTGATTAGTTTTATTGTTTTGAATATGAATCCTGCTGTGTATTTATTTGTGTATATATATATGTATATATGTTTTGCAGGTATTCGGCTTCATAGCAACGTTCCTGATGGCTGTTAGTTTGTGGACGTCATACAAAGTGACCTGCGGCTCCCAGCAGACTGGTAGGTTGTCCTGTGACCTTTGACCTTACAGGGAGTCGTCTCGCTGTTTGCTGATCTAAGAACAGTTACGGTGTTTTGGGCCTCGCCTGATTTACTGCTTTGATAAAACTATATAAAACTTTACTTTTATTATTAATAATTAGATTGTAATAATAATTATTTGTTTTTCTTTTACCTTGTAACAGTTCTTGAACAGTAGCTAAACAAAGTGGTTGCTAAGCGACTCATACTGTAAGTAATGGTATTAGTGCTAGTTTAGTTTTTGGGTGATAATTAACAGTTGTTAATAATAATAATAATAATAATAATAATATTAATAACATTAATACCTTTATGCTTTACAGTGAGTAAAACCCCCAAAATAGAGATAATAATGTAAAAAAATAAATAATAATAATAATATAAATAAGCAAAAATTTACAAATAATAAAAACAATAAAGTAAAATAACATTAAAAAATTATAATAAAAGCAATAAGACACAAGTATTTGTATTTGATTAAAACTTTAAAACGGTTATGCAGCAACAGGTATGTGTTTGTCAGGTGTTTTACATTCAGCCAATCAGAACTAAGAACCGTCACTATCTGTTTGCTAGTTGCTATGTTGAATTGTATTATTATGTATGTTATGTGTATTATGTGTTATTTTGCTCCATCAGACACAGGTCATTGGGGGTAAAAGTTACAACACTTTAATGTCTTATTACATTACCATCAAACCAAGCTGTGCCCTTGGTTTCAGTGAGGAATGCTAAGTATGCTAACAATGCTAATAAGGCGTTAAGTGTCTGGTCATGAAACATGATCAACAGCAGTTCAAGATATCAATGCATCCTTTGACCAGCATGAAGTCACGGGAAGAAGATTCACATGACAGAAATTATTCTTGCCTCAGCAGGAGATTAAGTCTTCTTTCTTTCTTTCCTCCCTTCCATCCTTCCTTCCTACTGCCCTTCCTCCCTTATTTATTCCCTGCCTTTCTTCCATCCTTCCTCCATCCTCCATCCTTCCTTCCTTCCAGGTGCGGCTGTGTAATAAGGGATCAAACATGAAGTAACCAGACGGCTGTATCATTAGATTGCAGTGTCCTGGTCATTTTCTGCCTAGCAACTGCCTGGATGATAACTGATTGGATAATTATACAAACTGCAGAGGTAATGCAAGCCTGTCAGAGTAGCAGTGCTGATCCAGGACCAGCAATCATTCACAACGGTGTAATGGAGCGGTGTAATCCTGGAGCAGCACTAACACTCTGATATGCTTGGTAAATATTGCTGAGTATTATGGCAGCAACAGTATTAAATATGATAAATGATAAAATACTCATAGCTTCACGTCTTCTGCTTTTTCTTTTGATGATGAATGTTATCAGACCTACGAACCCTGAGGAAGGACCAAGGGGATCGGTGTGATCAGATGATGTCACGTTGTGCTACTTTGGTATAGTTACTGGTGGAGACAGAGGGGTTTTCAAATGCAGATCTCATTGGTTGAGTTAAACCTAAGTGGGCGGAGCCAAAACAACAGTTTTTCTGTGTAGGTAACATTAGACTGAAGTCCAGTGAAAAAGACAAGGGGTAAGAGAGGAGCTAGCTAATATTATGAAGCATAGCGCTCCAATGCTAACTGAAATAATACAGTCTAGCCATACTGTCTAGGTTAGCTAGTTAGCCCTGCTGACCTTACGAGTTCAAACTAGCCATACTAACCTATAGCCATCTAGGTTAGCTGGTTGTTTGGCTCCGCCCACTGATGTTTAACTCAACCAGTGAGATTATTTCTGCCTCAATCTACAATCTGCTAAAACAAACAAACCAAGATCTTATTGATAGGTGTGGTTAGTGATGAAGTGAGTAATTCTGCCATTTCATATTTAAAAATTGGTAGTATTGATTATGTAAGAACAAATTGGGCTTGAGGTGGATGGAGATGTTGCTGTCTGACCAATACTGAGATGTTTCCAGCGGAGGGCAGTAAAAACTACCTTCCTGTTGCTCAAATATCAAATATTTTAGTGTGAGACTTATTTATAATATAGGCTACAGGGATGCACCGATACCTCTTCCACTGCTGATACAGATTGCTAGTGTTAATTAATGATCTAATCCATCACTTTTACTGAAGGGTGAAGACTTTTAGTTGATTTGTGCTTACTGGACAAAAATGTGTTTGGATTTTAGTATATGGATCATTTTCTAATATGATTCTCTTTTTAGCAGAGTGGATGAATATTCATTAGCAGTTTCAGTACCGGTGCATCCCTCACAGTCTAGCACCCTTTACTAGCCATGATTGTCCCAAAACATTGTTATGGAAAGTTAAATATTGCTGCATGTAACTTTCCCAATTAAGAGTTAATAGGTATTTTTTGTGTTGACTGACTTCGTGTAGCCACACAGGAGGTAAAACAGTGTGTTTCTGCCAAAGATACTTTCTTGGACTGTTCAAGACATTAGGATGCTGCATATAAGCTTCACTGTAACGATCCAGCTGCTGTATTTTTACCTTTGGGTCTGGACCTGTTTTCTACACACTTACGTAAATGCTTTATTACTTTATTACAACTTATTGAATGCTGATACCATTTCAGATTAGTACTGGCAAATACTGAACAACAATCCAGTTCACGTTTTACTAATCCATTTGTTTGGGTCATTGGACTGGTGTCAGATATCTGAGTGTGCTTCCTTTATTTCTGACCTAAAGCCAGGTTACAATGGACACCAAGGATTTCCTGGAACCAGAATGAATTTAGTTTTATTCCATGTTATGTGGAGACATCCTCACTGAGTTTGGTGCCTTATACAGAACCTGTCCTGTCAGTCTGGGTGCAGCCTTGGTTTAAAAGGCTGAGTATGCTGATCTAGCACACATGGGCAACAGAGTGGCTTTATTCAAAGACAAAGAGAGCAGAAAGCTAACAGCCTCGCATGTGATGGTAGCAGGAGTTTAACCAGTGAACAGGAGAGCTTTCACTTGGGTTGTGGCTTAGATCAAATCACACTGTGGAACCTACAGTGAAGTGAAGCTGAAGGCAGGTTCAGGGGTGTAACGTCCTCAGGCGGAGATGTAAGCTGTTAGGCAGACGACACTCTTCTTCAGCTCATGTCAGAAACGATGCCTCACCACTGACGTCGATCAGATTCATTCTTGCTCCAGGCTGACCAAAGCCAGACTGTTTACATTATTTATTTGAGCATGTTTTTTTTATGATGCTAAAGGTTTTGCTGATGGTGGTGTGATCTGAAGTGAGGCTTTGTGTCCTCGGGGAGCTTCTGATCAGTGCAGCTTCTTGGTCGCAGCTTTTCAATGGAAAGGAGGTGCTGTGTTTCTAAAAGGTCCCATATTATTCAGTTTCTGTGATGTCGTGTTTCAAACGTTCACTGTCTCAGGATAGATTAATGTTCTTCATGATGTTTCGCAAATAAATGCAGTTTAGTTAAAAGTTGAATTGAATTAGTTACATTACAATGCTGGACCCTGATTGGCCGACAACACCAGTTCCTCTAATTCAAATGAGGTCAACCTGATGAGTGGAGGCTTTCCAGTTCAAATGCTGCAAACTGGCCTGATTGGACGGATTTCAGGAAGTCTTTAGTGAGGGAGCCAATCAGGACCAAGTCCAGCTATGATGCGTTTACTAGAGTTGGTCTGAAACTGCCTGGAAAAATGGGTGGTTGCTTGAAAATGCAATCACTTTAAATTTAACCACTCAGGCAAAATCATATTTGAACATTGTCTTCAATAAACATCTTTGATCATATATCTATAAAAAATAGATGAAAATTTGAATTCATATAATATGGGACCTTTAAAAATATTTTCATTTTTAGCAAAACGCTCCTGTGCTTCAAACAAGCTTCAATAGTTCGTACAAGCATGTGTTGCTGCTGCATTCACATCATGTTGCAGGAAGCAGAAAGATGGGAAGCCTTCCCATTGCTCCGACCTGGAAGCGTTGTCGTGTTCAACTCATTGGGAACCCCTTGGCTAATGCTAGCTATCTCCATAGCAACAACTAGTTAACAAGTCGTAGATTTGCAGCAGCCATGTTTGACACACTTCCATTATTTGTACCATCAGGTGGGAGATATCGGTGCCTTCAATAACTCCCATAAGAACGCGGCATTAGTGCTGCTAGCTAACAGAAGCCCAGTGGACGCAGGAGTTTACTCTGTCCTGTCACCGTGGACCACCATCACAAATATCAAGATACCTTGATATTTTAGATTTTTTATGCAATTTGATGAACACTTTCTTCCAAAGTGCCTTACTGTGCTTGCTGAATTTTAACATGGGTTGCGCCGGTGTGAATTCAACTCCTAACCCTGGCGGTGTTGGTGCCTTGATCTACCCGTTGTTTTTCCACTTAGCACTACATCCTACGTCCTACATTTGTCATCTAGTCTTAAAATGGCTTTTTAGCATGTTTAGCGTTGCTCTTTGTAACAGATGGGTACTGCTAGTTGCAAGCTAATGAGCTAACGTGGTTTTAGTGTGAAATGCTAACAAGTCGGTTTTCAGTGTCATTACAGAAAGTTTTCCTCCATATTCTGATTGATGCGGCTTGTCAGGAAAACTTTGATCTACTATTAGAAATTAACGGGAGTGGCGCGTCTACAAGACTCCCAAAACAATCTAGTGAAAAGAATTAAACTAAAATGTAAAATGTCATGGTATCCTTTTGGGTTTGTGCTGGAGAAATGAAGTGATTTTATTTTTTCTGTTTTAGAAGAAAAGATTTTCTATAGTATGTCACCAGTATTATACCATTGATTCACCTGACTGTTGTTTTCTACATTTCTTAAGCGTGTTCAAGCTACTAGTTATTATTTGTTGCACGTTGTAAATTAAAGGCTCACTGCACCAATTTTGTTGTCGACTGTGGTTGTTCATCAGTAGCGTATAAGCTCAGTAGTGATGCCCCAAAGGATTTAATTCTGGTCACAGTGGGGAAGCAGTTGGTTTATACTGAAACCAGAGCAGTTGTAGTTCAGATCTATGAGAAATCACGCTGAGCGGACAAAACATTAGGAATGTCTTCCAAATACTGAAATTCACCCGCTTTTGTACAATCCATGTCCCAGTAACACCAGTGGAATTGGGGCGTCTAAGAGAAGTTCACAAGGTGCCCGGAGGTCCTGGAAATGTCTTGAAATGTCTTAAATTATTTTATCTACACTCAAGGCCTTAAATGGTCTTGAATACAGCTAAATATAGCATTTAGTCTTATATTCAGTTTTAAAGGTAAAATGGTTTCTTGCTGTTGTTCTGTTGAGAAACGAGTCCAGTCAGATCATATTCTGATAGTCCACAGTTGTTTTCATTTTCATGCTTTCATTCTAACTGGAATAAAAAAAGGTTTTAATCTGACCAGTACAACCAGTCTCCTACTGGTTCCACTGGGCAGCTCCTCTGGGGCATTGGGGGGTTCGTTGCCTTGACCAAGGGCACCTCAACAGTAGTTGTTGAGGGAGGGGAGAGGGTTGCTCATTCACTTTCCCCAGCCAGATCTTCCCAGCCAGTCCTGGGATTTGAACCAGCAACCTCCTGGTCACAAGCCGGCTTCTCAGATTTTCCACCGTCTTAACTTTTAAAGGGTCCAGTTCAAGAAGTGAAGAGGATATTTCCAGTAAGAAGTTAAACTGCACCACAGTGGCCATCTACACAAGCAGGGGGAGGAGATGTGGGCGGGGCTTGTGTCCACCCTGCTCCTTTACTAACGACATGCCTTGTTAGTGCATCAGTGTTATTTTGACGTATTCAGTTTCCTCCACCACGTCACCGACGTAAAAATAGTCGGCCAGGACTCCTGCAGCTGCGTATTATTTATGGTCTCATTCATGAGTCTGTCTGCCAACACGACCTGGCGACTCCCTTGTGCTATTTAGAGTGAGTCCAGGACTGATGTGGTTTCACGGCAGGGGGCCTGCAGGTCCTGAAAAAGTATTAAAGTGTCTTAAATTGTTGTTATCTAAACTCAAGCTCGGAAATGGTCTTGATAACTAAATAACTAAATAAAGCAAGTGTTAAATTCAGTTTTAGAGGTCTTAAAGTGTTGTGGTCTCTTGTTCTGTTGAGAAACCAGTCCAGTCATCAGACTGATTGTCTACTGTCGTTTTTATTTTCATGTTTTTTCAAATGTGAAATGGGTCTTATATTTCATTCTAACTGGTTTTAAAAAGGTCTTAAATTTACCTTGACACCCTGTAGAGGTTGTATGTAAGTGGGTATATTGATGTGTTTTCTAATGCTCAGCTCCCATCATAGATTTAGTTGAACTCCTACAAGGTCTAATCAGCAACCGTGAGCCATGAAGGGCTGAGAGTCTTCAGATCTCTGGTCTAAGAATGTGAGATGATAAAAAAATGGATAGTAAAATAATTTAGTGTGTCACGGAGAACAGTCTGAAAAATCATGACAACAAACGGAAAACACGCTTCTGCATCGGCAAATAGAAACTGGTGGCAAGGAGAAGCTCACCGAAACGGACAGGTAGTTTCTAAACACCACAAAACTAAATGACCACAGAACTGAACCAACACCTCATCAGTCTCATCAAAACCTGTACTGAGCTTCACCAAGCTGTTTTTAGTGGCTGCCATTCAGAAACCAGCTGCACCGAAGGCACAACCTGGTAAGGAGGACAAAACCTGGAGCCCATCAGGTCTGAGTCTCCTCACCCAGACCAGTTCACGTTTGGAGAAAGCCAGGGTGGAAGAAAGAGAAAGATGTGCTTAGATACTTGATATGTAGTGTTGCAGGTAACCCCCCCTCTGGCGGCCATGTTGGAGGTCCTCAGCTCTGAACAGCTGGTTGTGTTTCTGTCTCAACAGAATTGAATCTTCATGGTTAATTTCTGTCTGTTTCTACTGAACTGATCATTTCATCACTGATACATCTGATTGATTTAGTGTTTAGATCATGTAGCTTGTTAGCTAGCTAACCATAGTATCTGGTCAGCTAACCATCACTGTCTTGTTGTTAACACATCTGATTAGCACACTAGCTAACGTATCTAGTAGAAGCTAGCGTTAGCAGTGGCTAGTAGTCCCATGTTAACAGTAACTAGTTAGCTAGCTACCAGTTTGTTCAGGTTAACTAGCTGACTCTTCTCCAGCTCCAACTCAGAGTGTTTTGGAGTAGAGACTAGGGCTAAAGACAAGACAGTTTACTGAGTCACAGTAACCTACATTTGGAGACAAATCTACCTGATCATACTGATCACTTTTACTGAGAACGTTACTGGATGATCTACAGACACACCACAACAACCTGGTTCAGACGGTCAACTGGTTCTACTGACACATTACTAACTAACTATTCTCCATGATGGATCAGATGTCTACTAAGTCTTTATTCATACACTGCTGGTTAGTTATTGTAATGAGGGGTGTCCAGCAGAACGAGTAGAAACTAAGAGACGTCCCAGCGAGGAGAGAGGGTGGAAGAATGAGGAGTATGTGGAGTGTTTGTTTGGGCGATCGAGGCAGGGCAGGATGGGAAGTATGACTCATCTCTCCCCCCAGAGGCCTGCTCATTTCCTTTTCAAGCCATAAGTGCTGCAGCAGACCTGCACTCAGCAGCTGTTCCTCTGCCTCGCCTGTACCCAGCATGCATTAGTCAGACGCCAACCCAAATGAGCACAAAAGTTTCCCAATAGGATTCTATAGTAGGGTACAACAAAAATTAAAACAGCTTTGGAAACTGGTCACGATAGTGCCTAATAAATACGTCACTTTAACCATCTCCCCACCAGCAAGCACAGTGAAGAAGCAAAAATGAGCAACCCCCCCGGGTACCTGCCTATTACGACTCCCTACCTATCATCTGAGGCATGCCAGGCTCGAGGAGACTTTAAAAGCAAAACTTCAAAAACCCGGACGAGCCCCCAATATGTTACAACCCCGGCTCAAGGGAGGCAACATGAAGGAGTCACAAACAAAACCCACGATGCAAACTCAAGATTAAGTTTATTATAACAAAACTAAGACTAAACATGGTTCAGTGTTGGAGAGCGAACGGGAGTGGAAGGGGTTTTAAAGTCCTGCCAGCAGGTGTCAACAATCAGGTGCTAATTGAGACGTCTGAGTGGCGTTCCTCAGGGAAACCTGGGTCAGTTCACGATGGTTGTACCCTGAATCACTGTGACCAGATGTAATAAGGGTTCTTAAGCCCTTTGGCCTTCCCCCGTTTAGTTTATGATTACCATTATCCATCGATCTCCTGCATTTGATTTTATTTTCTATAAAATGACAAGATTGTTTGTTGTACATTGTTGATTGGTACTTGAATGCACCAAAGATGGAGACAAATAAGAGACAAACTTGCAGATTACCACTTTAAAAACTGGATTGGACGTTTTAGTTTTATCCTTTATCCAGACCTTCATTTCTTGGCTCCATTTGCAGCTGTTGGTGTTGAATGTCTCGTCTGCTGATTCTTCACAACAACAAATATAACCATGTGACATGAAAGTGGGTCTGTAGCTATATACAATATGTAGTCACAGATGTATCAGGATGTCCAGGGCTGGACAATTTCCAGACCGGCGTAAGAACCCTGTTTAAAGTGGTGGTACCTGCTGGACCTGAGGTGAGCCGAGTACGCCACCTGCTGGAACAAGGCTTTCACTGCCAAGGTTTCAACTGTTGCAATGAGCGGAGATGCTGCGTTCAATTGACCTGAACACCAAACATTCAACACACGAGATGAGATGTCTTGAAAAGGCAATCGGTGGCATTTATTGCATGATATAATAAAATAATCACAATAGTTGATGAAATGAAAATATAACAGCATTTAAAGACAGAATGTGTTGGTCGAGTTACCTACTCATGTTGTAAATGTACAGTTGGAAAAACGATATAGGAACACAACAATATCCTGACTCTATTACAAAACACATTTTTAACGTTTGACACAAGGACGTTTCTACTCGCTGCACCAACCTGAGGAATTAAGTTTCAATTAAGACTTCTTCAGGTCGCTTGATTGTCTGACGGTTGTTAAAAAGCCTCAAGAGGCACATGGAGCAAAATAACAGAGACACTCAGCATCCAGTCATATTACATGATTTCTGAAAGAGGTGACATCACACATTTCAACTGTTGGTCGCCTCAAAACTAGCGAGGCCTGATGGGAATCAGGAGCTACAAGACGACCAGTTAGCCAGATAACAAACTATCGGTCATATTTTGTGTTTTATTGCCCCCATCGGGAAATCCAACATCCAGTTCAACCAACGTTCTGTTTATTATATTGTCATTTTTATTGCTCATCTTTTATTTAGTATTGTTTCATTGTCTGTAAAGTATTTAGTGGTTGTATTGAATATCGCTGTACAGATTGATTTTTGTTTCATGATAATGTTATCTGGCTAACGGAGCGACCTGCTGCTACACATTGAAGGAATAAACGGACAACGAGTGAAGGAATGTAAAGATGAAAATATTTTCACATTTTATCTTTTGAGTAGCTGGAAAAAGATTCAACTTTATTTTCCATGAAGCCTGATGGTGGTTGAACTGAAACCCAGTAGATGTCACCATTTAACTGTTGGATTCAAATTGCAGTCTGTGTCCTTTTGTGGGCATACAAGTTAAAACACCTTTTCTTTTAAAATGCATTCGTGTGACACCAGATTAGCCTGGATCAGCCTGGAGGCCCTGGAATAAGTAGTGTTAAAGGACAACACCACTGGGTTTGGCACGAGGGTCCTGCTTCATCCTCACAGGGGTGAGTTTTAATACGTCAGAGCCGGTCGGCATCGACACCGAAATATGCCGTAAAAACCCAACAAATCAAATCAGTAAAATCCAGTCAGGACAATAAATATTAGACATCACGTCGCTCCCACCTTCAGAAACCGATTTATCCTGCAGTAACATTTTCTTCATAATATTAAGATCAGAAATTATTGGTTAAATTTAGTGAGCATAAAAAAAAAGACGCTGGTAGATTTAGGCAACACGGTGATGTTCACTATATACACGACAAAACTATTTGACCCACTGAGAAGTGCATGTAGTCAGAAAAACTATGAAACTAAAACTAATTTTCATAAAAGTTTTCACTGTAAAGAGTTTAAAAACAACACAGTCCTCAGCCGCTACAGCCAGCGGTGTGGTTTCACTACGGGAACTCATCAGGTTCTTTCCAACATGGGGAACGAGGAAATGTCTCCAATTAAAACTCCATTTCACACGACAACGAACTCGGCTGAAGTGCAAAAGGCAAAACTCTCATCCAGGACGCGACTGCTGCACACCTGATCAATGCAGAAGTCATGTAATGGCGGCGTCGCTTTGATCTCCACGACACATCGAGTGTGTTTTATTTTAATTTGCTTTTGAAGAAACGTTTGGAAGGTTTCCGTTCGCTTGTTCAGGGAGCGAAGCCAAACTGAACCGGCTGCTGAGGAAAGTCTTGGCAAGTTAAAGGAATCGAACACACGGGGTTTTGGATCCTAGTTGACCGATCGCTTATCATCATCGATCTGTGATCAATTCATTCCAGGAGTTAGACACGTTTTCTTCCTTGACAAAGAAAACATATTCCAATATTTAATACTAATAAAAATTAAATATTGCAATAGATTTTCTTTGACTGCTGCAATCCGTTCATTCAATCCTTCGTCTTAAAAATCATTTTACAGCAGTTTGTTTAGTCGATCTTTTCATTTGGTGTCGGTTTTCATTCCCTAAAGAATTCGTTTAAAAACTTTTGAAATCTTTCTTGTTTTCTCCTGTTTTTTTTAGATTCTTCTTCATGTACTACTTGTAATAGAACTTCAGGAGTACACATGCTGGTATCTTGTTTTGTCCTGGGATCGTCACAGCAGCCTCCTTGGTGTGGCTGCTGTGGTGAACCAGAACGACAAGCAGTAATTCAGATAACTCGGGTTAAAAATGTTGGCGCTCATTTGCTGGTAGTATGACGGATGTGTTGGAAGTGTCGTCGCTGCTCTGTCTCTTCTGCAGAGGCTTGAAATTTCCTGTATACGCTCGGACCCCTGAACACAGCGTTCACAGCTTATTCTGGTCCCGTGTCGAGTCTCTCCGTCTCGTGCATTGCCGGCGCTGCGTTGCCGTTGCTGGCCTCCGGCTTGCCGTCCTTCCTCCAGGGAACCCCGTTCTTCTTCAGGAACATGACGGCGTCCACGACAAACGCCGCGGTCGACAGGAAGCCGAACACCTGAGAGAGGAACACACAAAAGCGATGCAGAGAACTCTGGCAAACTGGTTCCACTGGGAGCTGACCAGTACAACCACAGTCTCTGCTGGTTCTACTTGGAGCTGACCAGTATAACCACAGTCTCTACTGGTTCCACTGGGAGCTGACCAGTACAACCACAGTCTCTACTGGTTCCACTGGGAGCTGACCAGTTCAACCAGTCTCTACTGGTTCCACTGGGAGCTGACCAGTTCAACCACAGTCTCTACTGGTTCCACTGGGAGCTGACCAGTTCAACCAGTCTCTACTGGTTCTACTGGCGCTGACCATACAACCACAGTCTCAACTCCCTCAGATCCTCTTCCTGTCAGATCTCATCAGTCTGATGTTCAACACATTCAGGAGTTATTTAGTGATGAAGTGTCAAATGTAATCTGATTACAATGATCATCACATTGATAACAGGATATAACCTCGTTACTAGTTAGTTACTAACCATATTAGATTATCAGTTTAATTATTACACTTTAATAACTTCAAATCTCATAATAAATGTAATAAAACTCAATAATGTAAATATGAATGTTCCCTCATCTCCCCTCCGACCGGTTTGCCGGTCTGACTCCCTCTTTGCGCTCCACCTTTAAATATGGTGAGAGTCCCACTCGCTCCTGGCAACAAGGAGAGCGACAGCTGGATCAATCAATCAATCAATCAATCAATCAATCAATCAATCACACGCCTCTCCTGCCCCAAGTGTGTATGCCTTCATGACCCGGTGAGTTTAGTGATGATGCCGTTTTGTCCTCAAGAGACTAAGCAGTACGTTGAGTCAACCACCTTGAGAAACATGGTGATCCAAGTTGAGGATGTTTCGGTGTTTCTTGACCACTCAGCGGTTCTGATGTGACCAAACCATATGGATGATCACTCTGATCCATTGATGTGGATTATTATGTTTATTGGGATATTAGTTGTGGACTTGGTT
Source organism: Hoplostethus atlanticus (assembly GCA_034670405.1). Classification (NCBI taxonomy): domain Eukaryota; kingdom Metazoa; phylum Chordata; class Actinopteri; order Trachichthyiformes; family Trachichthyidae; genus Hoplostethus; species Hoplostethus atlanticus. Next base: position 321,488 of record JAXDDX010000066.1, on the reverse strand, counting down.
TATAAGCCAAAGCCTTAACATTGTTCAGTCTTTATGTACTTCTTATTATATTAGGTCTTCATGATTGACGCCATCTGGAGTTACTGCCATTAATACACCCTTTGTTGTCTAGGACGTCTTTATGAAGTACAACAGTATTAACGATGAAAAATATTAATTATTAGTTTCTTGTTATTGGTCTTTATATTGATGCCATCCAATACATATAACATACACATCAATATGTCGTCTTACCACAGAGACTTGTTCCAGAGAACTCTGACCGTTGTTTGCAGCAAAAGCAATGGAGGCGATGAGGAAGAAGAAGGCGATGACAGTAGTGTAACCGAAATCCTGCACACAGAGGAAGAGGAAGATCAGCCTTCGTCTCACCACACAAACTCACCAACTACAAACATCCTGACGAGGGGGGGGTTAGACAGTTAGCAAGACAACTTTAAGAAATGTTAGGAAATATCTGACATGTTATCCATGAGCAATCATCACGAGTCATATTTCTAAGAAGGTTTTACAGATTCTGCATTTCGTTGTGTGACAGTTTCCATTAGCTGCTCATCTTGCATCATTCAGTGTTTTGCAACAGTAAGGTCAGAGCCAGTCCAAGGTTTGACTGACAGATGGTCTTTTAGCATTTCTCTCCTTCTTCTGGTTTTTATTAATTTATTTTCCTTTTTGCCCCAAAATGCCAGAATGTAATACAAAACCTAAATCAAATCCCTCCAAACCTAAACAGAAAAAGAAAAGTGTTCTCAGATCAAAATAGTTTAAAGCTGAACGCTACAGAAAAACAGACTAAAACACAAGAAAAACATGAATTAGATCTGAGTTCTGACTCCAAACTAACAGCTTTACATGGTTCAGTAGCAGTGGATCAGATCGGTGCTCAGTGTGCCGACAGCATCCAGGGTGTCATCAACTTCACCTTTAAGTCTTTTTAAGACATTTTCAATGCCTGCTAGAAAAAGACCAAATTCACATTTGAAAACAACAGTAGACTATCAGGTCTGAAGAACGGAACGGAGAACACCAAGAAGCCACAACATTTGAAGACCTTGAAAACTGAATGTAAGAAGAATGCTTCATCTAACTGCATTCAAGACCATGAACCGCTACGTACCAGGGTGGGCCAGCAGCTGATGCCGACCTTCTCGCGCAGCTTGGTGGCGAGGAGGATGAGGAGGAGCAGCGTGAAGAGGAAGGCTGTGCAGCTGATGAACTCAAAGAAGTAGAGGGCGGTGCAGCTGATGCAGCTGGTGACGAATTCCTCCAGGATGAAGGCGACCAGGGACAGGAGCTGAAACGAACACATCATCATCATCATCATCATCACCACAGTAACCACACATCTCTTTGGTTACACTTTACCGGGGGAGAAAACGGGTTTCAGTTTCTGGGTTCTTCTTTGTTTTCTGTACTGTTAGTTTTAGTGAGTGCAACACTGCCCCCTGGTGGACATGTTAACACTACATGCAAGTATGTTGGCAAACACCCATGCGGACGTCACCCGAGCATTTACGCAGACTCAGAAGCATAAATCAGGCTTGACAGAAGGTTGTTGGCAGTCAACACACTTTTCTCCTCATGCTGCTGATCCCAGATCTGTTATGTCGGTTTACTGCTGCCGATTCGTATCTCAGAGCTCTGATCCAACAGACTCAGGGCCTGGTTGGGAACGCAAACCTTTGATGATGAAAATAGGTACTTATGAAGAGGGGTGTAGTCAGGGCCGAAGCCAAGCCACTAACTACTGCAGCCTCTATCACAGTGTATTGACTGTAAACTTCCCTTCTACTCCGTTAGTCCATTGCAAACAACCCACACAACAAGAGCAGGTAAAAGTGATGCCATTACTCTTTGATGAACTCTTTGACGAATGCAGGCAGAACAGGCAGAGCTGCTTCACTGTCCGTCAGCCGAACCCTTTGGGGGTTCTGCTGTGGGAGGTAGTGGAAAAATAAGTCCAAATCTTTGGACCGAGGTCGGCAAAATAATCAAAAGGCTTGTCTGTTCCCCTGTAGCCTGACACCTGCTGGTACTGCATGACAGCAGCACTCATAAGGACTACCTTCAGAGAGCAGGATCCTGGTAATCTCACAGCCTACAAGCTTGGTACCAATAGTATCTTAGACTCTCCAGCTCTGCACAGGAAAAAGGAAGAGCACAATTTCATTTTCAGTTTACTGTGGTGGACCCAGTAGATCTCTCTCTACCACCGTACAGTCCACAAAATGATTTAACACATTATCTAACATTGTGACATTTCTTTTACACAACGTGTCTCAGTAGTAAAATGTCTTTTTAGCTAGGAGCGAACATGTGCAGAAATAATGTTTTATTATAATAAATTCACAAAGAACACTGCAGAGCCAGAACTGGGACCAGAGCTGGGACCAGACCAGAGCTGGGACCAGAGCTGGGACCAGAGCTGGGACCAGAGCTGGGCCCTAAGCAGCACTGCCACATCCGGTCCCAACAGATACTAGGCTCTGTCTGCTGATGTTTGAGGCCTGGAACAAAATGCTCCCATCCATAAGACGTTTGTTGGGGCTGAATCATGACAGTGGACCGCTGTTTCGAACATCCCCCTCATAACTGGGTCAGGATGTCGGGCACAACAGGGACACATGGAAACGATGCAGACTAAAGGCTGTTTCATGCTACATGTTGTCCATCCAGCGTTAGTGCTGGGTGCCTGGACCAATGCATCAGGGATCAGTGAAATTCCCTTGCTGAGGTTTTGCCTCCTGACCTAGATGTTCAGTGATGTATCCTAGTGCAACACACTCAAATGAGGAGGCAGATGCATGCAGGAACAAAAAAGATGCTCAAGTTGATTTAAAAGCCTAAACACAGCCGACATTTCCCAGAGCCGTCCTCGGGGTTTTCTGCATGTAAGTGTCTTGTGCTGTTGCTTCCCATCGGGCTTCAACGCACCGCCACCTCAGACTGGTTCAGCAGTTTTTTCTTGACTGCAAGGACCCATAATGTAAAAATGCCCCTTCCTTGCAAAGTTTTAAAGCTACATTTCAGTTCAAGTCATCACGCCTACACCGGGCAAAGTCTCACACTGGTCATGGGCAGTTTTAAAGCGTCCAGAGCTGCACGCCCCCCATGAACCAATACATTGGCCACTATATCTGTAAAGATGGAGGAGGGTGTACACCATCACCCACCCGTTGCCACTGCAAGTTGGCTCTTTGGAAATAGGTGAGGGGGTTACTGTTAGCATTAGGGTTAGGGTACGGGTCCTGTGATGTTCTCTGCACGCCTTCAGGGGAGTACACACATTTTTCATTAACAAATGATATTGTTTGGGAGCTGCAGAATGCAATATGTACGAGGGAGAAGACTGTAGATATTGTCTGTATAACATGGTTAGAGTTGCTATATTAGGACATTTACTACCAATATAAGGAGACAACCTGGCATCAAATAAATCAGGTTGTTTGGTCAGTTGGTGAGTTATTAAACATATTTTACTTCCTTTCTCCTGTTTCACTGCAAGATATTCATTAAAGAACATCAAAAGTCAAAGTCCTTCAGCCAAACCCACTTCAACCACCAGTAAACTCCAGATCTGGAGAACGGGTGCGGCTGCTTCCTAAGGCATGGCTTAACCACAACGATGAGTCAGCATGTTTGGGGCAGAGGAAGGAACATGACCACTTCCTGTTGGAGCAGAGATGGACAAACCGGTCAGCCTACTGACACAGCATATCCCTACAAACTGCCAGATTACTATTTCAATTAGTTCATTTCATTCTATTGATTTAAATCATAGAAACAATAAGTTGTGCTACAATAGAAACTATCAGGTGACATAACACCCTCTGGCGGCCATGTTGGAGGTCCTCAGGTCTGTGAACAGCTGGTTGTGTTTCTGTCTCAACAGAATTTAATCTTCATGTTAATTTCTGTCTGTTTCTACTGAACTGATCATTTCATCACTGATACATCTGATTGATTTAGTGTTTAGATCATGTAGCTTGTTAGCTAGCTAACCATAGTATCTGGTCAGCTAACCACCACTGTCTTGTTGTTAACACATCTGGTTAGCACACTAGCTAACGTATCTAGTAGAAGCTAGCGTTAGCAGTGGCTAGTAGTCACAGTCGATACCATAGTTGTTTCTTGAGATATGAGGATATGCTGGGAACAGGAATGAAGTATAATTCCTATAATATCACTGCTCACAGTACTGCAAGTATAACTGGTACACAACTCAGTTCCCATTACACAGTTGGGTTTTATTGTAGGAATACTCTGTAAAAGTGTCTTCGAGCTGGAAGTTGGGTTATAAAACGTTCATGTGTTCATCAACAGAGACGAGCCCTCAACCACAGAGCTATGAAAAGACCTTTACTACCGCCTGACGTCACAGAACACCAGGAAAACTCTGATACATGATATTTAACACAATGACTAGGAAAACAGGCTGAGCAGAATAAACTAGTGTGTGTGTGTGTGTGTGCCCTTCATTACCAAGCTACATTTACTCAACAGACTGAAACTGGTGTTGCACTACTGGTGGAGCAAGGCACTGCCACGGTTGGGGGTTTGATTCCCACCCAGACTACAAATGGATTTAGTCCATGGAACAGCAGCTGTAGATCCAGCAGGGAAGCCAGAGATCTGTTTTCTAGGAGATTCAATTAAAATCAGATTAGATGATGTGATGAATATCCTGTTGAGGAAATCAGACCCCAGCCTACATTTCTTTACTTCATTTCAAAATGAGATATCTGCTGTTTGAAACATCTGACAGCTGCTCCTGAAAGCGGAGGCTCGGTTGGCTGAGGTGTGGACCACATAACCGCAGCGTCTCAGGTTCAAATCCCACCTGGGACGTGTCATATGTCACCCCCAATGTTTCCTGTCAACTATCACATAAAGGCCCCAAAAACACCTAAAAACAAAAGATGACGACTGCCGGCGTTGCTGGATATCATCAGGGTGAATGGATATTCGGTGGTTTTGAACAAAAACACTATGACGGCTCATTGACCTCGTAAGTGATGTCATCATTTTGGGTGGCAGCGTTGCCCAAATATGGACTATGGATATGAATCTAGAGAGATTTCTCTATGGAGAAAATGAATGGGGATTCCACATCAAGGTCCCTGTCAGTGTTTAGGCTTTTTAAACTTGGACCTTTTTACCGACGTACATTTATCTCAGTTTTTAAACTGCTGCTGTATCAACGTGAATATCCATCACCGTGTCGATGCTGTGGTCGGATTCCTCTCAAATCCACATAAAGGATTTCATGCTCCTTCATGGGCTTGTGAAAAACCCACGGGATAAATTCAAAGGTGTTCGGGGTGACAACAGGGATGTTTCTCATCTGACAGTGATGATGTGTTGCTCGTCCAGGGGGCAGGAAGTCAGCAACCTCCATTAAAGGTTGGGTCAGACACATGGGTCAGACAGACAGGAATACAACAGGCTGTATACCTGGTGGGGGTCAGGGGTCAGGGGGGTCAGCAGCAGACACAGTAAACGTAAACAACTAAAATAAGAGAAAGCAGAAGATCCCCTGCTAGTGGATCTCTTCCCTCTTGTCTCCATTTCAGATTCACCACATGGTCTGTCAGAGCCCCCCCCCCCCAAGTCGTTCCTCTTGTGAAGCCTAACTAAGACAAAGCACACGCATGCTGTATTTGACACGTTGAGGAGGCGTGTCTAAAAATACCTCCTTAATAGAGTTTGGCGTCCTGCTGCCGATTCCCTGCCAGCAGCTGACTCTGGTTAACAGACCAGTAGAGACGAAGCTCTGAGGAGGATCTGCTGCTAGTCGGTAGTTCCTCAACAGGTTTCTCCTCATCTAGACCATCATGGACACTAAAACTCTCCACTGAAACCAGACTGATGAAACTCTTAGTGTCAGCAGCTCTTTAAGGCAGGGTGACCCCCCACCCCCCCACCAAACAGGACCAGGACTAAAACCACTAGTCACCCTGGTTCATGAATCCATCTAAATCAAATCTGAGTCATTCACATGCTCATGATCTGAAGTGTTTGTTTTTTTTTAACAACTTTTTGGGTATTCGTATTTAAAAAGACAATAAGTATATAAGAGTTTTCCAGTTGTAAAATGTGTTTATGAACCTGATGTTTCACTTTCTGTATCTGCAGAACAATCTACACAAAACAGCTTCGAAGTGAAAACATGTTTTTATTGAATTCGTTGAAAATGAAAAACAGAAGTCTCTCATTTGAGTCTGCAGCCTCCTCTGGCAGCGACTCGGCTCATCTGGATTTTCCTTCCTTGGTTATTATTATTGTAGATCAGGGACAAAATAAATCCTAATGTAATGATTTCTGGCTGTAACACCAGAACAGAAAAAGGGGTTTGAATACGTTTTGGTGCCAACAGTAATATACAAGAGACGTTCCCCTGTCAGGACGTTGATATCTCACGTCCTCAGATCAGCGACCAGCAGGGAACATCTGAGGTTTAAACCCACCAGGTGAAGAGATCAGTGACCCTGAGGAGCAGCTACGACCTTGGTTTGACCTCCACAGAATCTCTAACGGAGCTGAACCAACTGAAGAACATGAAGAATTCATGTTGCTGCTGCAGGATCAAACAAGGTAATATCCATGTTGCTAAGGCGACATGACAGGCACTTTTTAAATCCACTTAATGAACGCTAGCGTGAAGTAGTGAGCAGCTGGGTGTCATGCAAGGAGACTGGTCCAACATCTTCCCACAATGCACTGCTGTAGAGCTACTCCGACTCACCACATGAAAGTGTAATGTGGACTTGAGACTTTAATCTAGACGTTAAAAAATATTACAACTCAGATCATAACTGCAAGGGCTGGTCTTAGATCAGATCATGGATCTAGTAGATTACCCTGTACTCAGTCCCTGAAGTCATCTGAACCCCTCAGCAACAGAAATCCATTTACAAGATGGTGGATTGATCCATTTATTCCTGATAACAGAACCAGAACCGACCGGCTGTTATGGCTCGGCCTGTAGCCGTGAACATTGAGAGGAGCAGCATGAAAACAGCCGTTAGCCACGTGAGCTAACCTAGCCTAGCCTAGCTTAGCGGCATAAGGCCTTGCACCACATAACTGTACATTACATGAATACAGCAGACACCAGTTAGATCTGGTTCACCGCTGACAACATGATGAATTGTCCCCCAATTATTTCTGCCTCATGCTCTGTTTTACCGTGTTGTGATTGGCTTGACAACAAGCACCACGCCCTTCCCTTAATTGTTTGAATAATCTTTTGAAGCCAATTCGCCACGTTCCACATTTTGTTTGATCAGGTTCAGCTACTGCATTAAACACTGATAATAATTCTTCTTTCCTCATGTGAAGTTGTATGTTTTGTTTCAATCGTAGTTTGTCCGGATTGGTTTTGTGTCCTTCAACATTCACACAGCCTCGTCCAGGAGACCCAGACTGATCAGACAACCTCTTTCCCCTCTGTGGTGGTGGACTCTCATTGGCTACTGCCGGTGTCTGTTCAGATCTGAGTGGTTGACCAGCTCAGACAACGGGAGGACGTCAGGACACGTCCACATTTGACTTGTAAAAATCAAACATGTTTGAAACAAGTGTGCTGGCACAGGGGTGCTCAGGGGTTTAAATCAATGGAGTGGCATAGAGAAACAGCTGATCCCGACTGATCCCAACTGGATCTGGAGGCAAGAGATTTAGTGCAGGACATACAAGACACAACGGATCACATCCCATACTCTACATGCAAGCACGTCATTTGTGATGAATGCGACCTGATTGGTGCAGGATCAGGTTGGTGCACTTCAGGATTAAAACCCAGAACCAGCATGAAGGTGTGCCAGTCTGGCGGCTGGAGGATCGTGTCGGTGTTGTATCTTGGTCGCAGCTAAAGAGCATCCAGCACCACGTGCATTCATGCAGCAGGTTTCAGTTGCAGGTGAGAATCCCGCTGTACAACGGAACAACGCAACGCCGGGCGCCGGTTACCTCGGGCTCAGGACAGACGCCTTTACAGGGCAGACAGCTCCTCAAGATGAGTGACAAGCGTTGAGGCAGGAACTGAGGGGGAGGAGGGAGGGGCCTAACAATGCACTTCCTGTGTGGAGGAGAAAAGTGATTCTGATGAGCCCGGCGCTGCAGTCAGGCTTCGCCCTGAGGTCCACGTCTCGACAGGAAACAGAAAGGTCAAAGCTTATTATGGCTGTCTGCAGCTCAGAGATAACACTGCCGTTTTAAACACAACACAGTCCTGATCACATCCACCTACAGTCAGAGGTTCACTGCCGCCCTGCATCTCTAAGGACCGCTGCGTCTTGTCAGCAACATCAAAATCACCTCCAAGCTACCCGAGGACAAATCTACTGACGATGAAGGAATACTGATACGTCTCAGTAAAACATTTACAGAACAGGGAGAGGAGAAGATCTGCACTCCCACGTCGCTGCAGATCCTCTTTTTTTGCAAACACACATCCTAATGCACAAGGCATGTAAGGGCTGGGCAGGAAGCAGCCCCCAGACGCCTGTACTCCTATTGCAACACCGAGGATAAGGCCCGAGCCCTTTCATAATTCATCCTCCGTGCTCAGCTCTACAGCACTTTCACTTCCCAGTTAGAAACCTCCCAAGATGCCGCTGGATGAAGAGAGGGGAGTCAACCCGCGGCCACCCGCCCCGCCTGGCGCTCAGTGAGGTCGTTCTTTCTACATATGAAACACTATTTGAAGAATCGTATCCCAACATGCAACACATCCATCATTCAGTTCATCGTTGGTCTGGTATCCTGCGATCCTTTAAAAAGTAAAATAACTGTTGTGTCTTGATATGAGGAGATATCTCATCTTGCTTTCATCCCCCAGACGTCCACCTAGTTCAGATGGTTTCCTCTGCCCTTTCCCTCCTGAAGCCTTTCCATCATCACACTGAAAATATCAGTCACAATCGTAAATATCAGACGTTTGATCAGATCAGACCGGATCGGATCAGATCGCTCTATGAGTCGATCGGTGGGGTTCAGATTGAATCTCTAAACTCTTCACACCACCAGATAACCTGTTTGGACCGTCAGTCCCGACCAAACCTCAAGTCTGGGATTCTCCTGACAGTTTTCAGGATGTCCTAATATGGTGTTAGCAGACCTGGGACCTGTGTTGCATGTCATCCCTCCTCTTAACCCAGTCTTTTCTGTCAAAGAATTTAAAAAAAATAAAAATAAAAATCTAAAATAATAAAATCACGTTCCCCGTTCAGGACGGTCTCCAACCACCCGGCCGTCATTTTGAAGACCAAGGATGTTTTTCTCTAGAACCAGCGCATGGAGTGGATCTCTGGTGAAAAGCTGTGAAAGTCATTTGTGACGTGAGGAACGAGGCGCTTGTAAATCTAATCTGATACGTGAGTGACATGTTTCCCTGCTGCCGGTGACAGGACGACGGCAAGCCTCGGTATCAGGAGTTATGAAGGAGGTTTAACCTAATAGCCAATTAAATGAACGTGGCTTCGAACCGCAACACAGCGAACGGCTGCTGCAAGATAATTGGCTGTCAGTTCCACTTCCTCGGCTCGTTCCAGCAGCAAACCAAACCGACCCTGGACTTCCAGGGTCACGACACCAGGACTTGTTATAAGGAAGTAACCAGGCTTACCTCCAAACCTGCCAGGAGGATCCTTCAGTCCTTTTGTTTCTTGTCTTTCCCACCCATCTCTTTTTTCTAAATCTCTCTCTTTTGAATGTTCATCTTCAATCCCAAAGTGTTTATTTAGTTAAATACCTTGTATGGAGTTTTAAGCTCTCCACCTCCACCACACCTCTACGCCTGCAGCATCTGACTGGATCACAAACTGCTACCCAGAGGATCCGGTGAGGACGGTGAGCTGCTGAACCAGGACGTCCTGATGCCTTCACTGACCCAGAGGCCAGACTAGAGCGACGGAGGAGCAGGAAGTGGATTTTTCTTTTTCATTTCCTGTTTTAAGTTTTTATTCTCCTTGATTTAATTTATTCAAATTGTATTTTGTAACATTTGTTTTGAAATGTTACAAATAAAGTTGATCATTATTATTATTTTACCTTGCTGTTTTAATGCGACTGTATTTTCACTTTATACATGGCGCTAGGGGTGGGCGGTATGGCCTAAAATTTATATCACGGTATATTTAGAATTTTGGACGGTAACGGTATATATCACGGTATATTTGTTTTTCTTATAATAATAATAAAAATGCTTTAGGAGCAGTACAAGTCTCTGGGATGGTAACAGTTTATTCCCGGGGGGTTAACTATGAGGTTTCTACTGGGCTCTTCCATTAGTATCCTGTAATCTGTAGATTATGACAAAATTGACATTAACTTAAGTGTTTATGAATGTTTTATTGTGCAAAAGCTGCACTGTATTAAATATAAATAGCACCTTATGCAAACATTTTTCCAAAATAGGTTCTGAATACAAAGAAATATTTTCCAAAAAAATAAACATAAAAATGTAAATTTCAAGTATTCCAATACTTCAAATAACTTCTACTGTATATAACAACAACTTCAAAGGTTAGGCAACATGCCAAGAAAATAATTATAAAGATAAATAGCACATTATATGCAAACTTTTTTCCAGTTTGGCTGAAGTGTTTTGGACCTGGCATCACATACCTCTGATCCAGTGTTTTGATCAATGCCTTAAGCCTGTTTGTATAGGAACCATGTCCTTACATAGGTACTCCGCTATGGGATGTGTAATGTCCTTCCACCGCTTGCTGGAAAATGACTCGGCTAGCGACGTCTGCGTTGTGGTTTTTCGTTTAGCACCAGTTGCGGAGGGACTGCTTGTGTCTGCGCGCATCCTAGTACTCTCTTCATACTCGCGGACATGTTTTGTTTTGAGGTGATAAAAGAGATTGCTCGTGTTACCACCGCCGGCAACAAGTCTCTGCTCGACATTGCTTGCAGATAATAGTTTTCTGCTCAAGGTCCGACTTTTTAAACCCAGACCACGTCCAGATGATGGACGAAGCACCTTTCTTTCTAACTCATTCTTCTTCTGTGTTTGCATCGGGAACGGGATCTCCCGCATCATGCTCGCTGCCTTCCATTTCACCATGCATCTTCAGAAAGCATGCGTCTGTTTACGTCGAAGTTTACGTTGCACTACTCACTTTTTCACATCGTCTATTTCCACAAACTAGTTTATTATCTTTAAATGGCAGCGCGCAGTTCGCTAGCTTTGTGTGTTACGTTTGTAAATGTGAAAAAGTATTTTTACATTCAAAGAGCCTAAAAGTAGCCTTCTACCGGTCCATCCGGTAGAGTCAAATCTCTACCGTGGCACGGATTTCTACCGGTACACCGGTTCAACCGTTATACCGCCCACCCCTACATGGCGCTATGTTGTTGGTCTGGTCTCCCCTAAAAACAGACGGTTAATCTCAGTGGGATTAAGCTGCTGAAATGAAGGTAAAATTAAACTGAAAGTAAAAGACTACAAGAGAACAGAGACGGACTCAAGATGGATTTCACTCACCACTTCAGCGACCTTGACCAGACACCTCAGCAGGTCCAGGCTCTCTGTCGGGACCGCCAACCAGGTGGATCTGGGCTGAGCGACGGTGGTGGGATTGTAAACCTCTGGGGTGGCCATGGTGGACCTGGGGAGGAAAACACGTCACATCCCGTACTGCGAAAATACATGAGATACTGCATGGAGCAAAATATACACAAACGTATCTGCACGGGTGGATGACATTCACTCAATCTGCTCTCAACTATCAGCACATTTATACTCCTTTTATCTCAGCCCCTCAACGTGTATTTCTGGTGAATGTCTGCAGGTACAACTGCTTTGTTTACATTTGGAACTTATCGCTGCCATCTTTCAAGTATAGTGAAAGTGAAACGTGTTGCTGGCTTGTGGGATTTAAGTAAATAAGTTACTGTTCGACAATGCAAGTGAAACCAACCAGCTCGAGCTGCTGCAGCGAGTAGAAAGCAAACGTTAATCCAATGAATTTACTGTTCTGTACTGCGGTGTTACTATAGACGGTATAAACTGATCAGGTAGCGGCGAAACGCGCTGTCCTCCCGTGCTGCGACACCGTCACACCAAACTCCATTCAGAAGTCTGGCAGCGTCACGTTCCGTTGCTTACCGCTAAACGTACACACGTTGCAGGACACGGATTCATACTTTTTACGAACCGTCGCCGTCTTCTGGTAAATTCGGCGTAAAAGTGATGCAGTTTGTCCCCCAATAAAATCGCAACTGTTAGGACTGAGTCAACCTGCCGCCCTGGTCTGGTGGGAGGAGATAGAGAGGATAACAGGCGAACCAACTGAAAAAGTTGAAACCGTACGGAGGTAGGGGCTGCTCGGGTGTTGGGGTTATGCCGACTTGACTAGTGGCTGCCACGGAGTCAGAAAAGCCCTCGAGTCCGGTTCTGTCTGTCAGGTGCGGTTGGTTTTTTCGAAAAGCAAGGACGCTTTAAAGTTTCGCGTGACGTTTGTCCATGAAACGTTAGGAGAGAACGGTAAACCTCCGCTGGCCTACACTCAAGTACACATACATGCCAAACAGCTAGTTAGCAGTAACTAGCTGGTAAACTGCGACTCTTCAGAGTTACACTCACCCGTCAGCTTTCCTCCTAGTCGGTAGTCCTGTTAACTTGGATCCTGACTTTAACGTGCTGCTCGGTCTCTGCTCCTTAGACTTTAGGTCAACTTCCGCATTAAAAGTCCAACTGCGTTATAGCGTCAACGCAGACAGAACGAATACGACTTCCGGTTGACTTTCAAAAATAAAAGCGATATTGTGACTATTAATATGTACATATCAACTTTTCAGGAGCTAAAAAAATGTCTACTTGCGTGCCAATAATTTGTGAGGTTATCCATTAGGTTTGGAAAAGGTTCATAAATCAAAGGGTCGTACAATTTTCTCAACCCATACAGAAGCATGTATTCCTGTAAATATGAAAATCACCATAATTGGAGTTACAAGGTTTTCCCACATGACAACAGCAACATGTTGCAATATGTTTGGAGTAATGTACTGAAATGAAAATAAAGTATACATTAAAGGAGGCGGGTCTATATTCTGTAATATTTACTGACATATGGTCCTTATCCTGTTTGTGCCACAACTGAATTTCTTTCATGTGAACTGAATTTGTGCTTAAGATTAATAAAACTGAGTTCTGATTATTATGTGATGTCTGTTTGTTTTTTAAGTGTAATTGTCTTTAACTGTTTGAAATTCACTTTCCATTTACATGAAAAAACATTGTATAAATGTATAATACTACTACCACTATTACTGTTACTTGTACTACTACTATTACTACTCGTACTACTACTACTACTACTACATCATCAATAACTGTTACTCTATTACAAGTTTAAAAACTTTCTTCAACGTGTCAGCTCCAAAGCCAGGCTGTAAGCACCGTCACGGCCTGCAGAGGGCGCTGCAGGCAAAGCGGACTCCTCCATCCCGCAGCATCAGCACCAGCAGCAGCATCATCAGCGCCGTGGAGGGAGAGGGAGTCCCCGGTATAAAGTGATGTGATCCAACTGGAGGGCTTCAGATGCTCTGGCTGTCAGAGGAGGAGGAGGAGGAGGAGGATGAAGGACTGAGGATGGGATCTTCTGCCTCGCGCGTACATTTTTTCTGGGATTAATTTTCATGCATCTCTGAGGTGAGTTGAGTCTGTCTGTTTGTTCTGTGGACAAGGATGTTTGATTGGCTGTTGCAAGTAGTTTCCCTTCATGAAAAATCACTGTGATATTCCTATAGGCTCCTATAGTGTGGCTGTGGTACTCAACAGTAAGTTCATAGTATTTTATGGTATTTCTTATTCTCCTAAACCATCACTGTAATATCCCTGTAAGGACCTGCAGAGTGTGTATGATATTCAATAGTGAGTTTATAGTAACACTATAGTATTTTATGGTATCTGCTATGGTATCACTATATACTGTATTATATTTCTATAATAATGTTTTCCACAGTGTGTGTGCGTGTGTGTGTGTAAGGGTGTGTGTGAGTGTGTGCGTGTGTGTGTGTGTTAGTGTGTGAGGGTGGAGGTCAACACACCCAATGATCATTAACCCATTCCTTATTGCACAGTTTGTTAATAAAAAACAAATATAGACTATAATAGTTTTGTACTGAAAACCAGACGACTGGAGAAAAACCAAATACCAACAAACTGTCAGCCAAGGCTTTGATGCTTCCAATGTTAAATATCATAGAACAACTAGTTGTAATAGTATATTTAATAGTGTATTTAATAGTGTATTTAATAGCATAACAGTGGACCGGAGTGTGGAGCCGCCCTTTCTGTTCATTCATTCATCATAATACAGTAATCTATCAGGAGGGATGGATGGGAGCTGAGTGGCCAGAAAGAAACCTGAAATTGACAAGAAAACATTATGTCAGATTATGTCGGATTATGTCAGATTATGCCAGATTATGTCAGATTATGTCAGATTATTTCTAATGTTTTATGTGTAGATTTTATTAAAATTCAGATTACAGGAGGTTTCCCCCGATCAGAGATGTATTACACCACAGATCTCCGTGAGAGAAGCTCCTGAGTCTCTAAACTCATGGTGATGTTCTCATGTTCTCATGTTCTAACTGATGTTAAAGGATGTTGTGGTTCCCTGGGCTGATGATGAAGTCAGAGGGCCAAGATGAAGATGAGGGGCTTCCTACGAGGTTTTCACCCAACAGTGACATCACTATGATATTCCTATAATATTCCTATAGTGATTTATAGTATCTCTCTAACTCTCATACTGGTTGGATATAAACTCATACTGGTTGGATGTGAACTCATACTGGTTGGATGTGAACTCTCATACTGGTTGGATGTGAACTCATACTGGTTGGATGTGAACTCTCATACTGGTTGGATGTGAACTCATACTGGTTGGATGTGAACTCTCATACTGGTTGGATGTGAACTCTCATACTGGTTGGCTGTAAACTGGCTGTTGGTATCAGAGGATTTCAGACAACATGAAACTTTAAAGATCATTGTGGGGAAACTGGTCAACTAACTAACCTACTAACCATAACAATTCAGTTAACCCACATTTTTTTTGTAGAATGAGTTTACTCACCTGTCAGTCAACTCAACTTTATTTAAAACATGAAACCAAGCAGCTTAACAAAATAACGAGGTTACCAACCAGTTATACAGTAGATCTATAAGATGCACATTCACAGTGCAGATACGTCGTCCTGCTGGTTTGTTTACCCTCCTCCTAACACAAACTACAGTACAGCTCCATTCTCATGGTGCTAATATCACCTGAGGACATCCAGTGATTACATAATAACTGTCGTGGTTTTAATCCCTGTGATTTGTTTTCGGTGCATCATTTATTTTTCTCCTTTTTCTGGACGAGCAATTTCTGTCTTTTTCTGCTCCATTAAATGGGAGCAGCAATGGCATCTATAGAGGAAGGGTCTGGAGGCTTTTTCAGTGCAAACTTGACCTCAGACAGCTGTGTCCGAGACACCGGGGATTTCAGTGGATTTCATTATCCCGTGAGAACGCTTCAGGTTGGGGAATTGATTAATTACTTGAGGCCTCACTTCACACTGGACCTGGGGGAGACAGCTGCAGGACGCAGAGAGACTCCACAAGGACAAACAACCACAAACTTTGATTGATTTTGATTTGATATGCTGTATTGAAATTGTCTTTCCTCCTTCTGGCTGGGCTGCAGGGTCAGATAGCGCTTCAGCATCTTGCTCAAAGGTACTGGCCGGCCCAGACAGCTCAGTCAGTGGAGCATGAGACTCTAAGTCTCGGGGTCGTGGGTTCGATCCCCACATAGTGTCAAGTGTAAGTCACTTTGGATAAAAGCGTCTGCTAAATGATTGTAATATACTTTGGCAGAGGGACGATCATACAGTCGACTGGTTATGATCATACTGGTACGATGTTATTGGAGTGTTTGTGGGTAAACTGGATAGATCCATTTTGTCGTTGGAGCGTTTCTCTCAGAACATTGCGATCATTATCACCCGGTTATAAATAACCCTGGCAGCAGAAACCACAGATAAAGCTTCCAGTCGTGTGGAAAAGCTAAAGCAGGTTGTCACTTTTTATTTAATTAATTATTTAATTTCCCCACTGTCAGCAGCTATGAACAACTAGACTGCTGCAGTGAACTGAGCTGTTAGGAATTAAATGGGGATATCTGATGATATGAGTCAGACTTAGAAATATTGTTAATTTTACTTCTACATAAGTACAATTAAGTATAGTAAGTAGTAGTAAGTAGGACAATCTTGTTCTCTTTCCACCCGTTAAATAAATCAAGGCAAGGACTTTTTAAAGCCAAGAGTCCAGAATGCACCATAATGTCTCCATGTTCCACAAAAGGTTCTGCTTCACTTATAATTAGACCATTCAGTGGTTGGGTTGTTCAGCAGAACCTTTCATTCAAGCTGTTTGGTCAAACCTCATCTGACAGAGTAGCACTTGTTTCTACTTTACATCTCTTACCAACTCATATCGCAGCTAATTCCTTTTATGAACAAAAACATCATCTTTGAATAATTTCAGTTCGGTCTTATAGCACCACAGCACAGAGACTGCTCCTCACTAATGATCTACTACTTCCTGCCGATGCTGGTGATTGCTCTATTTTAATCCTTCTTGATCTTACCACACTAGTTTACTTGACTGCCTCGAAAAATGGGTCGCGTACAAGGTACAAGGTATAAGGTACCCGACCCAGGTCTTGTATGCCACTGGTACAAGACCTCACCAGCAGGTCTTTTTCAGTGGTTATGGGGAACCCGTCTTCATCCTCCACTCGGGTCTGGTGTTCCCCAAGGTTCGATTCTAGGTCCCGTTAACATTATTCCCCAAGGTGCGAAAAATCGCTTTTAAACAATAAAGGGGGTGTGTTGGTGTGGTGACGTCAGTGTCTGCAACAGCCATCGACAGGAATCTGTCCTGACGAAGTGTCCTTGAGCAAGACACCGAACCCGTCGCTCCTCGCTCACAACCAGACTGGTGATCCAGAAACCACAGAGTCAGAAAGACATTAATTATTCACTCTGTTGTAGTAACGCAGCTTTACATCAGGTTGGTGGGAATCTTTCATGTGATTTTCATGAGCAGTTCTTTAATCTGCTGTTGGATGTCACCTTACCTTGAGGCTCAGCTGGTGGGAAGATTTGATCTGTCGCTTGAATGAGCAGACACTCCGGCTGAAACCAGATTTTTGTACATTACCATTAGCTGTGAGAAGGTTCAGCAGCACACCGAGAAATCTGATCTGTTCTCCCATTCCTTATGCGAGAAGTGTGTTTTATAGCAACACGGCTTCTATTTCTCCTGATGTCTTGTGGTTAGATGACCATGAAAGACTCTCAAGTGTCAGAAATGGTGGATTCAGTGTGGCAAACTTAATCTGTAGAGCCTGAGAAAATCTGCAACGTACTGTTTATATGATACCTTCGTTGGTCTAGGAGTGTGCTCATGTTGTACATTATTTATATTCTGGGCATTTAGTCTTCATTCTTATCCAAAGTGACTTATGACACAGTAGAATAAGCTTTGATTCCTACATAATACAACACCACTGTAAGCAACCACTAGTAAGTAGGCCAAGGGTACCACCAAGCTGACAATATTCCTGCGATCATATGAGACAGAAATGCCGGGAAAAGAAATAACATGAGGCCTAAGGAGCGAGATGGAAGGGTTTCTGAAAACAATTAGAGTGAGAAGAGGAAGGGATATGAGTTATCATGTGATGGAAGGTGGGGAGTGGCTCTGCTGTTCTGACTGGACGGTGAAGGTCAAAGGTCATTCCACCATTGGAGATCCAGGAGGGAGGGCAGTCGAGACTGGGTGGAGAGATGACCAGGCATGTAGGACTGGACCATGGTCTGGAGGTATGGGGGTCTAGAGTTGGACCATGGTCAAGAGGTATGGGGGTGTAGGACTGGACCATGGTCTGGAGGTATGGAGGTGTAGGACTGGACCATGGTCTGGAGGTATGGAGGTGTAGGACTGGACCATGGTCTGGAGGTATGGGGGTGTAGGACTGGACCATGGTCTGGAGGTATGGGGGTGTAGGACTGGACCATGGTCTGGAGGTATGGAGGTGTAGGACTGGATCATGGTCTGGAGGTATGGAGGTGTAGGACTGGACCATGGTCTGGAGGTCTGGCGGTGTAGGACTGGACCATGGTCTGGAGGTATGGGGGTGTAGGACTGGACCACGGTCTGGAGGTCTGGCGGTGTAGGACTGGACCGTGGTCTGGAGGTATGGGGGTGTAGGACTGGACCGTGGTCTGGAGGTATGGGGGTGTAGGACTGGACCACGGTCTGGAGGTCTGGCGGTGTAGGACTGGACCATGGTCTGGAGGTATGGGGGTGTAGGACTGGACCACGGTCTGGAGGTCTGGCGGTGTAGGACTGGACCGTGGTCTGGAGGTATGGGGGTGTAGGACTGGACCTGGTCTGGAGGTATGGGGGTGTAGGACTGGACCATGGTCTGGAGGTCTGGCGGTGTAGGACTGGACCACGGTCTGGAGGTATGGAGGTGTAGGACTGGACCACGGTCTGGAGGTCTGGGGTGTAGGACTGGACCATGGTCTGGAGGTATGGGGTGTAGGACTGGACACGGTCTGGAGGTATGGGGTGTAGGACTGGACCATGGTCTGGAGGTATGGGGGTGTAGGACTGGACCATGGTCTGGAGGTATGGGGGTGTAGGACTGGCCGGTCTGGAGATGGGTGTAGACATGGACACGTAGTCGAGTATGGAGTGTAATAGGAACGTCTGGTATGGGGGTGAGGACTGGACCACGGTCTGATTCTGCGGTGTAGGACTGGACCACGTCTGGAGGTATGGGGTGTAGGACTGGACCACGGTCTGGAGGTCTGGCGGTGTAGGACTGGACCACGGTCTGGAGGTATGGGGGTGTAGGACTGGACCACGGTCTGGAGGTATGGAGGTGTAGGACTGGACCACGGTCTGGAGGTATGGAGGTGTAGGACTGGACCACGGTCTGGAGGTATGGAGGTGTAGGACTGGATCACGGTCTGGAGGTATGGGGGTGTAGGACTGGACCATGGTCTGGAGGTATGGGGGTGTAGGACTGGACCATGGTCTGGAGGTATGGGGGTGTAGGACTGGGCCTCTAGAGTGCAGACAGAAAGACACTTAAATCAATATCAATATTAATAGGAGCTCTGTGTTGAGGAGGGATCTCAAACCTTCCTGGTCCCTGGAGGCCAACTGAGCCAGTCCAGGCTCATTAACACTGACTACGTTGAGGCAGACTCAATAAGGAGCTGTCTGTCTTCATCTATTAAGATCTGGACTCACTGCTCAGAGTGAATTCTGACACTTCTATGGTTTATCTTGGCTAATTTTCATTGTTCTGCTGTTTGTAACTTTCTTTCTTGGCCTCTCTCTCTTGAAAAGGAGATTTTTAATCTCAGTGTGACGACCTGGTTAAAAAAACAGTATGGAAGTCCGATACCCAGCCCTTCATATTACAGGAGTTCAATTGTCCCCTATTTATATTCATATATGATGAAGGATGTTTAATGAAGATTGGTATTGATCAATAACCCTATCAGCCCCCCATGTGTAATATGATCATTTTGTCATATGGGGACAAGGAATATGCAGAATGACCAATTCCAATAAACTGGACAATGAAATCGTTTCTTCTTCTCCTGACTTGCAAGGTTTTAAAAAACATCCTCGCCTCCTTCCGCTGCTCGTATCCCGTGTAATCCAAGACGTCCTCCTAAAGGATATTTTTACTCCCTGATATCTGCTACTTCCTCCTCGGTGGTACATTACTGTCACTTCACAAAACGAGGCGATCGGATGTCCAGCCTCCTTCTGATCGGGGATTAATGAGATGATCGGGAGTGCAGGGCTGCTCTTGATGGGGTAATGGAGGGAACTGATGAAGTGATTGGTGGTTTGAGATACGATCGCTTCCTGCCTGGGACAATAACGACGGCCTGGGAAGGTTCAGTTTATCGAGTTTATCAGGCGCCGCTGGCAGTTCAGTTTGATGTGATTCAACCAGACACTGGGGTTGGCTGTAACTACCAGATCAGTCCACGAGCTCCCAGCCATCATTTGGACTCCCGTTGGTAAATGAGTGAAACTGTCTCCTGGGTTTAGGTTACTGTGGCAGGAACACAAATATGTTTGTTTCCTTTCCTTTATATCGTAATTTAATATTGAGAAGTAAAGATTTTTCTAGCAAGGACATTGGATCTGCTGTTCTGATGGGGGAGTGTGTGTGTGTGTGTGTGTGTGTGTGTGTGTGTGTGTGTGTAATAACAACACTCACAGTGCCATAATGTCATTTTTAAAAATTGTAAATGCTTACAACTAGTACAAAGGAAAACATTCCTACCTTCATCCTTTAAGAAAGAAATGTGTTTTGTTGAATATGGACAAAAATACAAACTGTCTCAAAAATTTAAAAAGTGTTTGTCAGTGAGACACTTTCTGACTTTCACTTATTCTGATGAATAGTAGTACAGAGGGATCTGTTCATGAATCAACGAGACACTATGTATATGGTGAAAATCTCACATTTGGTTGAAAACAAGTTCTCTGGGTTGTCTGATGTGTTGAAGATAAGACGGATGAGATCTGACAGGAAGAGGATCCAGGGTCATTTATATTTATTTCCTTGATGGAAGACAAAATAATAACTTTACATTGACAGGGTGTACTGTATTCACCATGTGTGTTTCCCTCCAGAGCTCCTGTTCCACCTTCACCATGAGTGACATCTACGAGTCTGCAGCCAACTGCCTGGGTCTGTTCAGCAGCCCCTGCCTGACCAAGGTGGAGCTGCGACTGACCTGTAAAGGCATTTCAGACCGCGATGCCTTGTCCAAGCCGGACCCCTGCTTCGCCCTCAAGATGCAGTCCCATGGACAGTGGCTGGAGGTGGGCCACCCGTCACCCTGTCACCCTGTCACCTTGTCACCCTGTCACCCGTCACCCTATCACCTTGTCTCCCTGTCACCCGTCACCCTGTCACCCTATCACCTTGTCTCCCTGTCACCCGTCTCCCTGTCACCCTGTCACCCTATCACCTTGTCTCCCTGTCACCTTGTCACCCTGTCACCCTGTCACCTTGTCACCTTGTCACCCTGTCACCCTGTCACCCTGTCACCCTGTCACCCTGTCACCCTTGTCACCCTGTCACCCGTCACCCTATCACCTTGTCACCTTGTCACCCTGTCACCCTGTCACCCTGTCACCTTGTCACCCTGTCACCCGTCACCCTATCACCTTGTCACCTTGTCACCCTGTCACCCTGTCACCCTGTCACCCTGTCACCTTGTCACCCTGTCACCCGTCACCCTATCACCTTGTCACCATGTCACCCTGTCACCCTGTCACCCTATCACCTTGTCACCCTGTCACCCGTCACCCTATCACCTTGTCACCCTGTCACCATGTCACCCTATCACCTTGTCACCCTGTCACCCGTCACCCTATCACCTTGTCACCCTGTCACCATGTCACCCTGTCACCATGTCACCCTGTCACCTTGTCACCCTGTCACCCGTCACCCTATCACCTTGTCACCCTGTCACCCTGTCACCTTGTCACCCTGTCACCCGTCACCCTATCACCTTGTCACCTTGTCACCTCGTCACCCTGTCAATCCGTCACCCTGTCACCTTGTCACCCTGTCAATCCGTCACCTTGTCACCTCGTCACCCTGTCAATCCGTCACCCTGTCACCTTGTCACCCCGTCACCCCGTCACCCATCACCCTATCAACCCGTAACCCCGTAACCCTGTCACCTCTTCACCTCTTCACCCTGTCACCCTGTCATCCTGTCACCTTGTCACCTTGTCACCTCGTCACCCTGTCAATCCGTCACCCTGTCACCTTGTCACCCTGTCAATCCGTCACCTTGTCATCCTGTCATCTGTCACCCTGTCACCTCGTCACCCTGTCATCCATCACCCTGTCATCCGTCACCGTCATCTGTCACCCTTTCACCTCGTCACCTCTTCACCCCGTCACCCCATCACCCAAACTCACCTTTGACCCCTCAAAGTTCACAGCTGTCTAGCTTCTCTCTGTTGCCCCTTTTGATCTTTTGGTTCTGCTGCGAGAAAATCTCTGAAAACTGAAAACTGAATGTTGGTGAATAATTGAAGAGTTTTGTTTGTATGAACATTTGATGGGAATCAAATCAAACAACGTCAGAAAGTTTCAAATAAAATGACAAATTCAGCTGAAGGTGCACTGAGAGGTCGGGGGGGCAGGAGGTTGTTGGTTCGAATCTCAGGACTGGAGACTGTGGTCGTACTGGTCAGCTCCCAGTGGAACCAGTAGAGACTGTGGTCGTACTGGTCAGCTCCCAGTGGAACCAGTAGAGACTGTGGTCGTACTGGTCAGCTCCCAGTAGAACCAGTAGAGACTGTGGTCGTACTGGTCAGCTCCCAGTGAGTGTGAAGCAGGGCAGGGCTGATAGAGGACAGAGCTCTGTCGTCCTCCGTGGTATAAATAAAGGTTGATGCTTCTTCCTCTCCACGGTAACCGGCGGATCGGAGGAAAGCCTGGGAGGAGTTTAAATAATGGATGTTCACTGCAGATCTGTGATCAGGGGGAACTAAGAGCTCAGTGTTGCATTCGGCCGGCGGCTGACTGGGGATCAGCGCTGCGTGGCTTCATGCTGCCTGACAGTCAAAGCTGCAAATTCCCAGCTAGTCGCTCTTCCGACTTCGGTCCATTCCGGTGGTCCAGCTCGGAAAAACCAAACCAGGGCTCCGTTCACACTGCAGCTCGTAACGCTCAATCCTGATTTTTTTGCTCGGATGTGATTTTTCTGTCAAACTGCCACATTCACATCTGAGAGCGACTCATATCTGACCTGATGTCGTGGAAGTGAAAATGAGGATGTGGATGAGACTTCATCAGCTGAAGAAAATGAGGAGGTGGAAAAGGGGCGTGGCTTCAGCTTTCTGTGCGGAGAGACGTGATCCAGGAATTGAAGCTGACTGTGTTTGACTCAACCTCAGGATGAGAGACTCTAAATGACTAAAAGATGAAAATATAAATGGAAGATTCACCGATCAGAAGACGGCAGCACAATTCCTATAATGAGAGAGTCCTTTTTGCTTCATCGTCTCCTCCTTTATCTACATTAGATCATTTTCTTTACACAGAAATAATGAATAAATAAGCAAATCAATGAATGAACTGCTAATAGACTTTCTGCTCATCAGAGGAAAGACACAGCCGAGTGATTTCAGCAAACATGACCTCTGACGGTCTGGAGGAAGGAGGCGGGGCCAGATCAGCCTGGTTAGTCTTTTCCTTCTCTTCAGGAGAAACTCTGCTGAGGGCCAGGCAGCGACGCCACGCCGTCTTCATCCTCAACACCTCTGGGCGTCGTGTTGAGGTGTGGTTGCATGGTTGCATGGTGTCACGTGGTTTTACCGTGTCACGTGGTTTTACCGTGCCGTCCTGACAGCCGGGTGGTCTGGACCGTTTGGATGATTTATTGGTTCATCTGATATCTCAGACACCACTGATCAGGTTTTGGTGAAACTTGATGAAGCGTCCCACCACTGGATTCTGGATTCTGGCCCGTGGGGGGCGCTGCAGCTACAGGTCAACATCAACCAGTAATGTCTCCCACACTGCAAGGAATGATGGTCAGATATCCAGCCATCCTAGATCAGGACCATTCATGATATCAATAGTTTCCATTCTGAGTTCCATTCTTCCTATTCAAAGTGTATTTGCATCATTACATAACAGACTTGAGACTTTGACCTTTGACCTCACATTTGTAAAGGTTGTACCTACTAAAGTATTAACTGTTTATTGGTTGGTTTGTGAGTGCTGCTGCCTTGTTAACCTATCAAGTACCCACCAATCAATCCATCAGTCAGTCAGTTGGTCCTTCAGCCCATCGATGGATTCAGTCAGTAGTCCAGTCCAGTTTCATTCCTCTGAAGGATCCTGAAGATCCAGGATGTCATCAAAATGTAAACTCTGCTAATGTTTGTTCTGAGGTTACTGGGGCTACCTCCCCTCCTCACCTCCTCCTCATCCCTGCTCCTCCCCATCCCCCCTCCTCCCTCCTCCCTGTTCTGAGGTTACTGGGGCTACCATTAGCTCTCTGGCTACTCTGACAGCTCTCCCTTCCTCCCTGCTCACCTCCTCCTTTCCTCCCCATCCCTCCTCCTCCCTCCTCCTGTTCTTTCCCTCCTTTCCTTCCTGGATCCATCCCTCCTCTTTATTTGACTGTCTTTATTTTCTCTCATCCCTCGTTTCTTCTCTTCTCAGCATCATTTCTGTCAGTTAGCTTCACTTTTCCCTTTGACATTTACCAAAGGCAGATCGATCTCCTTCCTCTATACCTCAACAGTGATCAGCCTCGACCAGGTCATGCTGTAGGTCTCTCCTGGGAGGAATGCAATTTGACTTGATTTGACTTGAAAACCAGACTTCTGAAATTGTGAAATCATCTTGAATTGTTGAGGCAGACAGAGGAATTAAGACAAAACGTCAAAAGGGTTTTGATGCATTTTGAAGACTCACCGTAGTAACACTTTGCTTCATAATGGCCTTTTTTCAGTGTTCATTCAACCTTTAGATTAGTTAATACACTGGAATTAGACCATTGCAAAGTTTGACCCTGAAAGCATCAGAGTATGTCAGAGCCCTGGACCACAGACTAACACTAGAATACCGAGGAGCTCGCGGCCTCGGGCGAACAGGAACAGGAAGCAGAACTGCGGCCATCAAGTCTCTGGGACTCTTTAATATTAAAGTCTGGTGCATATCACTGCCAGGCAGGAACCAACATCTGCAGGAGTCTGAGGAGGTTTCACCACTGGAGGGTCTGAGGCTCCTTGAGACTCAGATCTGATGTTTTCTAGTCAGTCTGAACAGAAACAAGACCTCATGGATCCTCAACATCAGATCAGAGTCATGTGACCTACAAGAGAACGCTCTAATAAGAATTAGTCAGCGTTGCCATGACAACACATAACTCTTCTGAAGTATGTGGAGTAATACAAGTACTCCAAGTTTATACCAATAAAGTACATTGTTAGTCATCAACCTCATTACTATGAACAGAGATGAAGTTCATCTCTGCTAACCTTTGATTGTATTTAACTCTCATTGGCTGGTGAACCAAACGGTCCCGCCCTCCTCTCCCCTCATTGGTCAAGTTCCCGCCCCAACACCTGTCAGTCATCTTGATGAGCTGTCCATCTTGAAACAGCATCTGAGATAAAAACCAACGCTGATGTTCATGTTTTGAACGTTTAGCTTCTCTATACAGAGGTGCCATATTTATACCCATGGTCCTTTAGTGAAGCAGGTCATGTGACCAGGCACCTGGTCAGGTACAGACAGGAAGTCCATGTTAACAAGATGAAAAATACAAATGGAGAACTGGCTAGAGGTTGGACCTAATGTGTTGTAGTGAGTATTGTTAGGAGTGTTTTGTCTCCATGTTTGCTGAGACGTTGAGATGAGATGACGTTGAGACGTTGAGTTGGTAAATGGTAATGTATGCACTGTGACATTTACCAGCCTCCCTCTGGGCCGTCCCATCTACAGCCAGGTCTTTGGGGAAAGACCACATCTCCCCTTATTCAGGCTAACCTGGGGGGGGGGGGGATTATCCAGGCGACTCAGTGAGCTGCACATGAATTAATACAGTAACATGGAGGTCAAATGATGGTGAGAGAGAGAAACCCTGACGGAGGAGGAGAGGTCAGTCATACCCAGTTCACACCGGGGCAACGACCCAGGTAGATCCCAGGACCTGAAGGTGTTAGAAGACAGAACAAGGAGTTAAATAAAGATGTCAGATTTAAACTTCCAGTCAGTGAGGAGAAATCAACTCAATGCTCATAAAGCATGATAAATGTGTTGATGGGTTTTTGCCTGTTAGTTGGAAAGTTTACTCTACCCCTTCTGTGTGTGTGTGTGTGTGTGTGTGTGAGACCTGGTTTCTGTCGTCCCACTTCGGGTTCAGCATTTATTTTTAGCCAGCAGCTTGTTAGTGCAACTGGTCTGTGGAGATGCAGATGAGCTGGACGAATCAACTCAACTCATCTTCCTCTTCCTCTTCCTCTTCCTCTGTTTTCTCTCCTCTTTTTTCTTCCCTTTTGTTTTACATTCCTCTTTGCTATCTTCATCGCCCCACTTTCATCCTTTGCTTCATCCCTTTATTGGTTCCTGCGGCGTGGTGTTGTGGATGTTGTGGAGACGTTTGAGGTTCAAAGTCCAGACGCTTCGTTTCACTTTGATGGATCATCAGTATCAGACGAGAGGGTGGAACGAATCCAGCAGCACTCTGAACACAGCTCCTTCATCACAGGGTCTGTCACCCAGAACATCACCACACTCTTCATATCTTGTTTTCAGGATTCTTCAATCGCTGTTTCAGTCAGGCTAGAACCAGATAGCTGTGGTGTGTCTGTAGATCCATTCAGTCATGTTACGAGAAGAGGATCGTTCCATTGAACATCTCTCTAACATGGTGTTCATGGTGAGATATGGATAACAGAGCTCACCAGTCTGGGTAGGCCAGCCCAACCTCTGGCTTCACCTGGAGTGACCAGCTCTCGCGTCTCCTTTGGTTTCTTCCAGTCAGTTTATTATAGATGGATTATTAAAAGGATGTCAGGAATAGAAAACTGGGCAGGGCTGCTTGGGACTCGATACCGTCTCCATCTTTTCGACACTCACAGCGTCCCGAGATGTGTTTCAAACACCACCGGTCACGTGACGCCTGGTTTCAAACACCACATCACTATGAAACGAGTTGGGGAAATCAAAATCTTTGAATGGACGGTGTGAGTTGATGTAGTTCTGTGGTCAGTCAGAGACACTGAATATTTCTTTCCCTCCAATACTCAATAAACGGAAGTAAAAATGTATTGTTGTGAAAATTTAACTTTAACTGAATCTTCACACCTTAGCTGTGAAGTTTCACTCAACTCCTACAATCCTATTTTTGGATCCATAAATGAATAAATGTAGGTTATCAACAGAATCTGCACCAGTGGCGGCTGGTGCATGTTTCTCCAGGGGGGGCTATACCAAAAGGTATAGCCCCCCCTGGTACTAAGGTATCATCAGTGTATTTAAATAAATGAAAAGGCCTTTATTTGTATTTGCTGAGCTGAATGAACATTTGTTGTAATGAAACGTGCTTAAGGGAAGTTAAGGTACTTCAATTAGTGCAAATTCTTTATAATAATTATCTTTTATACTACAATATGTAATGGTGAAAGACTAAAGTAACCGAAAAGTGCCTCGATAAGTGCAACAGAAATCTGACAACACAAAACCCTGAGACAATGTCAGAACATTATGAACACAGTAAGACCTAATAGAAAATAACATTTAAGAAAAAAATAAATTAATATGGTATTACATTTGAAATACCCAGTGCCATCAAAACGCTGAGTGAACTGGCTCAAAGCCATATGACTTTGCCACCTTGTGGCTTCAACTTTTTGTACATAAATTTTGCCTCTCTCTCCTTGAGAGATGCAGATTTCTCAATGACTCTATGGCGCCACAGAACTTGACACAGTTTATTATTTTAGACAGGATGTGCCTGTTTTTGTCAACCTCTTCATTATGCTCACGGATCCCTGTCCTGTAGCCTTCATCAAGCTGAGCAGCTATGTTTACTTTCCCAAACATTTGCTTTTGATTTTTCTGATATGTGGTTTAAATCATTCAAACCTGTCTGAATCCATGCTGGGTCTGAGACCTGTCGTTTGAAAAAGGATGCAGGGAAAGCAAAATAAAGCATTGGTGTCACTACATACAGTTAGCCAAGCCTTCCTACTAAACCAGCTCCTTGAAAACGACCGAGTATATTGTCTCATTCTGGCGCATTTTATGTCAGATGTACCACGAGCCCCTCGCTCTCTGCTGCCAACCAGTGGTTGGTGGTGTGTAAATCAGCAGCATTCAGATAAATGCTGTTTGTACATGCGCAGTTCGTTGGTGGGGCGCAGGAAAGCTCCTATCTCTTGTATTGAGAGGAGCGAACTGCGCATGTACAACTTATAACGAGAGTCAATGGGCAAAGATTTTTGCGCCCCAGGCCGGAAATACGTGACCTAGCAGTAACTTTAGACAACGTAGAACAATTTTAATCTACATTTTATTGCAGATTATACATTCTACTCACTAACTATATAATATTTACGTCGCTCATTTATTCAATGAAATCTAGGATGTGGGGAGTGGTGGGGCGGCGCCCTAGCGCCCTCTATTGGCCAGCCGCCACTGATCTGCACTTTGGGCACTTTGCTTGAAGATTACATTCCTTATCAGAAGATGAGACGTGGTCAGAGGCCACGGCCTGGATAGCAAGTGGTGCAGCGTTACAGCACTGAGCATCCTTCCCGTTTCAATTCAAGAGTTTTGGAGATAAAGGAGGAGTCAGAAATACAAACAGTTCAAGACGACCAGAGCAACATGCACTGCAGGTTTTATTCTTTTCCATGCTCCAGCCATGTGAGGAAGCCTCGACACCAGAGGGCCTTGGATCTCTTCTTGTTGCCTTTTGCATTTTGACTGAATATTCTAGGGACAGGGAGATCACACATCTACTGACTCTTGAACTCCAACAACTGGTTGCTTGTAATGCTGGTGATCCAGGAATTTAAGCTTATTCTGTTACACCCATTAGACATTGTAGTGGATAACAGCATCAGCTAAACGACTAAGAGTTATTTTACATGAGACACGTTATCTGTACTTTTCCAAATGCTAAATAAAGTTTTGACCTGAGCCTGTCGTCAGGCTGCACTACAGCAACCTGGACCTGGCTGTGCTCCTGCCTCCAGACTCATTAAAAACAACTTGTAGCAGGAGGTGCAGCAGGTGCAGGAGGTGTTGGCTGAGCATCTGCCCTCCACAGACATCCAGCAAGGAGCGTTACGTTATCTCACAGGAGCTTCTAATTGAGATGACATGGAGCTAATGATCCCCCGGGGGAAATGACATGTTGTAGCAGCAGAACTGAAGTGAACCATCAAACACATCAGAGACTTGGATGTACATCGAGACAGAGAGATATAGATAGAAACACAATAACTAAAGATAATAAAGATAAGCAGCATCTTTTCCTTGCTGCTGAGATGTTTTCAGTTACCTGACTGGTTTTATGCCTCATATCTCACAGCAGTGAATACACTATTACATATTTAACCAATGCATAAGCAGCTGTAGATATCAGAGACATGCACCAGAGAAGTCCACATGTACACCATAATGCTTTCAGTCTACTAAACTTTCACTGTTAAACCCTGTGGAGCCTCGTTTTAGCCTCAACGCTATAAACCATTTAGAGTCTTTAAGCGGTTAGTCGTCAGGTAAGGCAGCGACAGCAGCGTTGTGAAACCTGATGGAGCTTGAAGAGCTTGCTTCACCTCAGGGAAATAAACTGGAGGCTGAAGATGCTCCATTGCTGCTCCAGCTAGGTATTTAGCAGTGGGAGGTGGTTTGGACCTCCTCATCTCCTCCACCACCTCCTCCAGGCTCCGTCCAATTAAAGAGCCAGTGCGTCCTCTTCCTGGATGTGGACCAAAAGGGAAGGTGGAGTTTTTGCAGAAACAAGGTTTGTCCAAAATGCACCAGTGACTCCTTTCAGATCGCTCCAGTGCTCTGCTGCTCCTGGTCCTGGTCCTGGTCCTGGTCCTGGGTTTCTCTTTTTGAATATATGTAAGACACCACAACTGGTCATCTGAATCTGTGCTGTTTTGTTGAAACAGTTTCAGTCAGTTTAATTTAACAGTTGCAGCTGCATATATTGATATTTTTAAATCAAAGGAATTTGAGAATTAAGACAAACTGTATGAAAACAACATCAAAGGACCATGATGGTAAAAGGTAATGCTCCTCGTTGAGGAACAGGGGAAGCCGTCGGCGTCAGTCGGAGGATTAGCGGGAAATCTCTGTCGCCGTGAAGCTTCCTGTCACACGGCACATTTCTCCTCTGTGGCTTCAACTGAGCGCAGACAAACTTTACAGATCCAATTAAAGTCTTTAATTAAAACGTCCTGCCAGCCTGCGCACCATCTGCCCAAAACTCAGACTGGAAGGGTTTTCAAGTGTTGAGTAGCAGTGTCGGTTACTAGTTTCCCTACATGGACGTAAAAGGTTTTGCTGCAGTTGATCACTGTTGAGGTACAGAAATCAGAGAGAGGAGAGGACAGAGGTTTAGAGGAAACTGTTGAATGATTTTTGTTTTAATTATTTGTCTTGAATGATGTCTCTGTCTCTCCAGGTCGACAGGACGGAGGTGATTCGTAGCTGCATCAACCCGACCTTCTCCAAGGTTTTCACGGTGGACTTTTACTTTGAGGAGGTTCAGCGTCTTCGCTTCGAGCTCTACGACATCAGCAGCAGCCACAACGGCCTGAAGGAGGCCGACTTCCTGGGATCGGTGGAGTGCACGCTGGGTCAGGTCGGTCCAGGAGGGTCGGGGTTCAAACACAGCAAGGCACTAGCACCGACAGGGTTAGGGGTTCGATTCCTGGTGCTTCGGATAAGGAAATTATAAAAACAAATAGAACAAAAGAATCATAATAAAAACACTATAGTATTGAATCATTATTTAATTGTCATGAATTATAGAAAAAAAGTTTATTGACCTTTTTTTAAGATACTTTATTAATCCCCGGGGGGAAATAATGGACAATTCTGGATCTGATCTCATACCTGTAGGAGATCTCACCTGGAAACACTCAGTGATCACTTCCTTTACAGCGGGCAGCTATGCCTTGAACCCGCCGCAGGTTGAATCCCAGTTGTTTCATAGTGAGCAGGTTGGCTGGTTTGTGGCCGGCGTGAGTCTTCTCCAGGTTGAACACGACTCAACTTAAACCGCATTACGTCAGTGTGAAGGTCCTTGAAACGTCTCGGTGGAGCTCCTAGGTGATGAAGCTGATGATGAAGCTGTTCCTACCTCATCCTCTTCTTCAACAGCAGCAGAGCAGTCGCTAACTTTCTGCTCCATTTTGATTTCATACGTTATCCCCTTCAGGTTAGCTAGCTAATGCTAACTTGATATAGCAACCAGAATGATGTGACCTTTGACCTCTAGCTCTCCGTTACTAGTGATGCTAACAGCTGAGTTTTGACTTTGAGGCTCCTATTGAATCACAAACTTGCATGGCTTTGATGAATACTCAACTCTGATTGGCCCATAAAGTCATTCTGCTGTTTCACATCCAATCATATCACTCCGCAGTCAAGAAGTCCTGTCCATTTTGTTGATTTCTCATTTAATTAACTGCCGCCACCTTGTGGCAAAAAGATGTTACAGCTTGGTTACTGGACTAGTTTTTATGGCGGAAGCTTTTAAGTTACTTCAACGTGTAAAAAAATCATTTAAAATCAGTATTTTGTGTCAAATGATTAAAGTCTTTAACAATAACCGCTACATTACCCCTCACAATAGAGAGTAATAAAACACAGATTTACTTATAGAAAAGTCTCACACATTATTACTTCAATAACAGCAGACAACCTCCCTGCAGATCAGCAACATGCAACATTCATTTACAACATAATTTACACCTTTTTAATGGTCTGCGCTCTCCAAAGTTTCCCCATCTAACGAGACCCAAACCGACAGCTGAGTGACGAGGAGGAGCTGAATCAACACCTCGGCGCCGCCGGCTGTCACTGCTGTCACTGTTCTGCTGCGTCTCCAGTGTTATCTGGGCCTGCAGCTGGGAGAGGACGGCGGTTTACACAGGAAATCGCTGCTGTCACGGAAGAAAACACATAATTGTAACTTTGGTGTTTTTCTTTTTCTCACCTGAATTGAAAGTTTCCATATTCATTTATGTCCTGAGTGAGTTTTATCACCCTGATGAAGTACACAGACCTCAATGGGAAAACAGAGGCTGAATGATGAGAGAACAGGAAGATGCACAATAGCAACATCAGAGGGGAAAGTTTAGCGAACTAAGATGAAGAAAGACCTACAGTACAGAGTTATATTACACTGATGAAGTAGTGCTGCACGGCTCCACCCCCAAGAGGAAATGTTGAGTCTGGTCAGGTACTAGTTGGTTGAGGAGTCTTGTGTTTGTGATATTTGTGATAATTGATTGATAATTGATAAGTGATTGTGTCATAAATCTGATTGTCTCCCAGCCTGACCTCATGTCTAGTCCTGTCGAGTCCTTTGAGGCTGTAGAAATGAACTTGACTTGTTACAATAAACTGCAGTACTAATGCAGGATGGATACAAGAAAGACTTTGTAGTGGTAATGGCTACCGTTGGCGGTACTGTGGCTAGTGTTGTGCTTTGTCCTGCTGAGTGTTCGGCAGTCTGACGTTCCTCCAGACTAAGTTGGACAGACATTTCCTCCCAGACTCATTAAAAAGTGAAGTTACCAACAACTTGAGTGTCTGATCTGAAAACCCTGGCTCACACAGGCCAGTTAAAGTCCAATGGTTCTGGCAGGTTTTTCCTCCTGCAGGGAGGAACCGTGTGTAGCGAGGTGTTTGAAGATGCCGAGCAGAGAGGGGAAGATGGCCAAGTCTGTAATGAAAGAATCATCCCAGATGATGGAGAAGACGGCCGAGGCTGAAACTGTTGATGCTGGATGGTGATAGCGGAGCTGGGAAAAGCCTTCAGCCTTCTCGTCTTTGTTGCTGCCAGCAGCTCGAGGCTCGGCTGCCAGCTCCGCCAGAGCCAGATGGCCACCAGGCCGTCGGTGGCCGCTAACAAGCATCCATGTCAGCTCTTCCAGCTGAGTTTCAATGAGTCGCTTTCCAACATGAGATGTCCAGCATTTGAAAAAAAGTGACACCTACTCTTACTAAGGGATTGTTAGCACACAACTAAAACAAAAATGGCTCTTAAAGGAGAAATCCACCAAAAACACTTCAACTGTTAGCAGATATTGGTGATGTTTCTTACAGTATGTTCATTTTTCCACCTTCAGTAACTTCAGTAACAAGTCATAGCATCATGAATGAACATGTTTATGATCACTGGAAGAAAAAGAACAATTTACAACCACTGGTTTCAATATTTGGGAAAATACTTTTCTCATATATAAAGACATTCAGACTTCAACAGCTCATTTTTGTTTCTATTCCCATTTTTATAGTAATTTTAATTTTGGATTTTGGAAGAAACATTAAACTTGTAATAGCTTACCATATAATCTAGAATATGATCTAACCAAATTCAAATTCTTTTAATTATGACCTTCCGAAATGACAGTATTTTATGGATCAGCCAAACTAACATCAGTAAATCATGAATGGTGTCAGCAGTGAGAATGAAACTAGTTGATGAGGGAAACAAGCTGTTGAAATTTGAATCTTTCACACAAGAAAAAAATATTTTCTCAAATATTGAAACCAGTAAATCACAAATATATTCATCAATGTGCTTTGACTTTGACTTTGCTTTACAAGTTACACAAGGTGGAAAAATATGAAGCTAACTTTACTCCCCTCACATAAAATTTACATCTGAACAACAAGTCCCGTCTCTGGGGGTTGTTGAAAGGCATTCTGGGAAATCACTACCTGAAGTACAAGAGGATGAGGCAGGTTGAGGGAAAGTGGGTTCACCAAAACTCCAACACTTGATCACTAAATAACTGAATGAATTGAACATCACAGACTGATGAGATCAGACAGGAAGTGGATCTGAAGGGATTTTCAAACAGACTTTACCCACCCAGCACCCTAGTCTAAGTCTGGTTAAAGTGCGGACCTGATTCTCTGGAGAATATCCGAGGTGTATGTCTGAAACAGTACATTACATTACATTACATTACATTACAGGCATTTGGCAGACGCTTTTATCCAAAGCAACTACTAGTCACTAGAAATCATAAGAGCATTTCCTTCCTAGACAAGCATCTAAGAGCAGAACCAGTGCTGAGGTAAAAGATCAATAAGTTATCTACCTACTTTTATTAAACAAATGAGACAAATAAGTAAATCAAGTAAACAAGCACTAAGAGGAAGGGTCAGTCTATAGTTTACTGACCTAACCGCACAGGATTTCTGGGTAGTGAAGTCCTCCACATTCAAACAGTGACCTCTCACTGCCACTTGGGGCGCTAAGTCCTACATAAGAACCTTTCACACACTAGATTTTAGAGATATTGAAGAATGAACGCCAGGTAATATTTTTCCGTTTTTATCAAAATGCTTACCGAGCTTCGTCGGTGTCCCGTGACGAGGTCTTCTTCTATTCCTATGGATATATTCTGTCTGATCTCAGGAAGCCAGAGGGAACACGCTCAACGTTTCATTTCTCCTTCAGTTCTGCTGCTTTTCATTTTTCTCTAACAATATGACGCATGATGTAATATGATGTAAGAACCCCAACACGTTACACTGTCACATGGAAACCTCGTACCTCTTTAGTCCTGTTTCTTTTTTTGAAGATGATTTGAGAGATTTGATGGAAGGTGTATGTTATTTTGAGGAGGGTTTTATCCAAAGCAGCTGCCACGAGGCTAATACAGTTGTATTATTGGTGGAGCCAGAATGGAAACCCAACCCTGGCAGTGCTAGAAAACCCATTCAATACACCTTTACAACAGCTTTGTCAATCAGACACAACTGGTTTATCTAAGGTCTGTTATTCAGTTTTCATGATTTTGTTCTCAGATGTTCTCTGGCTCAGGATCAGAACTGATTGATTGTGAAGACTAAGTCGTCACAATGCTGGTCCCTGATTGGCCGACAACACCAGCTCCTCTAATTTAAAATCAACCTGCTGAGTGGAGGCTTTCAGTTCAAATGATGCAAACTGTCCTGATTGGATGGATTTCAGGAAGTCTTTAGTTAGGGAGCCAATCAAGATCAAGTCCAGTTGGAACGTGTTGACTAGAGTTAGAAAAATAAAAGTGAGAAGAGGACTTCCAATCAGTGATGCTGCTGGTCTGATCAGCTGTCAAATCATCAATTGATCATCATCCTCCTTATAATTTGCTTATTTTTCTCACATATTGTAGCTATGAGAAACTTGTTAGCTATGTTAGCTTTCATCAGTGTTGGCTACGTTAGCTACAACTCCCATTAGCTACAACTCCCGTTAGCTACCATGTTAACTGAATGCAACATATTTAGCTGACTAAACATATTAATATTTAGCCATCCATCCAGGTTAGGTTAAGTGGTGTTACATTAGCATGGTAGCTAACCTGAATCCTAGCTAACACTGATAGGATGACATAGCTAAAGCAGCTAAGTTCCTCTTAGCTACAATCTGAGAAAAACTAAATCATCTACGTGTCTTCCACAAACACGGTGATATTTGATTTTGATAGCGGTCAAACAGATCCCAGAACTGCCTGATGTGTCGTTTTAACTCTAAATTGAACCACTCAAACAAAAACCTCAAACTGGCTGTTTTCCAACCCCCATAATCCCCGGCGGTGTTGAAGCCGCCACCCACCTCCCACGGCGGCTGCTTGTCTAAACGCTCCTCTAGTGTTACCTGCCGAGCTCCCAGCAGTCGACGCCACGGGAGAAACCAAGATCCCGTTAAGGCGTGACGGAGGAGCCTGCACAGTGCACGTGGGTGTGCATGTGCACAGGCATGTGTGTGCAAACCTGAGTTTGTGAGTGTGTGTGTTCATATAGGTATGTATGTCTGTGTGTGTGCATGTGCATTTAATCCTTGTGTGTGTTGTGTGTGTGTCTGTCTGTATGTGTGTGTGTGTGTGTGTGTGTGTGTGTGTTTTATCTGTGTCCAAACAGATTGTGTCGCAAAGAAAACTGTCCAAGGCTCTGCGGAGACCAGGAGGCACCGTGGGGAAAGCTATTATCACGGTAAGACCCTCTCTCACCCTCTCTCACTCTCACCCTCTCTCACCCTCTCTGACTCTCTCACCCCCTCTATCACTCTAAACCTCTCTCACCCTCTCACCCTGTCTCAAACTCTCTCTCACCCTCTCACTCTCTATCTCTTTTACCCTCTCTCTCCCTCTATCTCTCACCCTCTCTTTCTATCCCTCTCACCCTCTCTCATCTCCCACCCTTAGCTTCAGTTTTGGTTTTTCCTTCTTGATAAGTGGAAGAAGGTCAAAGGTCACTCCACCATCAGGCTCCACCCTCTCTAAACTTGTCTTTCTTTATTTCATTAATTTCTCCACCCTTCTCTCTCTTGCTGAATCTCACCGTCTGAATCCATCTGAATCTGTCTCTCAACGGTCAGCATGGTGAATGGGTTCAGCTAGCCAGTATCTGGTTTGGTAAATACTGGCTAGCTGAACCCATTCGGTTCCACTAGCATTGCTACAAAATGCTAACAAGCTTCCAGTGGATATTTTCAGTGACCATAGTGCCGATTCAAAAATGCTTTTCAAGTCTTTGACAAGAACCTTAGGATGTGCGATGTTGAACCCAAGTATAAAAAACTGAACTATCCCTTCATCTGGACACTGTGATGTGAGTTGTCCATGTTAGTTTACCTCCACATGTTTTTCAAATTCGATGGAGAACTGCAGTAAAGTCTCCTCTGTTCTTTAATTGTCAATCCATTGCAATAATAAAAAACGTTTACTTTGTACTTTTTAATACTTCAGTACATTTAAAAGTAGAAAGTTTTTGACTTTTACTCAAGTGTATTTTTAGCTAGATACTCTGACTTGTAATTGAGTAAGATTTTGAACCAGTACCCATACTTTAATTATAAAGTACTTTTTACACCCCTGATCCTGACAAACTTCCTTTTTGCTGATGTGTGGTTTGGTCTCAGCAGCAGTAACTCTCCTGGCTGGTGTGCCTCTAATCCTCTCAGCTGGCCGGGGGAATTTCTACAAACCATACTCATCTGCTTCAAAATGGCTTCCCTTCCTCATCCAGAATTAGACGCCGTGCTGGAAAATCCTTTGATTTTGGGCTTGGTGGAGTTTCAGACCCTTCCCAAAGCTTTCTTACCTCGGTGAAAGGATGAAACACTTCTGGATGGGATTTGGGTTTGGGTCGGGGATTTCTGAGACGGGAGCCAAATGGATTTTTAGAAAAGAATAGAACTGTCTTTATTTGGGAAGGAGGACTGCACTCTTCTTCTACTGCTCTGCAGCCTCAGAGAACACAAGATACTGACGAATACTAGAAACAGAGAAACAGTCTATCTATCATCTGTCTGTCTATCAATCTTTCTATCTCTCTATCTATCTATAAAACATGTTATCTACATGTTGTCTATATGTTGTTTACATGTAAAATCAAGTGAACTAATCTAGTCTATCTAGTCTACTGTATCTATTTTTCTTACTGTAAGTGTGATATACATACAGATTATTATTATTAATATTATTATTATTATTATTATTATTATTTGTGTGTTGGTCCAGTTTCCAGAGTTTGATATGACACATAAGATATGTATTATATGAAAAACCTGTTTCGTTGAATTAAACTGTCCTCTCACAATGACACACTGAGAGAGACGGGGGGTAAGTGCACTAGAGTGGGTTTACCATCCATACTGTGTGTGTGTGTGTGTTTCCAGATCACAGCAGAGGAGCTAACAGGGAACGATGACTATGTTGAGCTCTCCTTCAGCGCCAGGAAACTCGACGATAAGGTAAAGGGTGTGTGTGTGTGTGTGTGTGTCTGTGTCAGTGCACCGACAAGATGAATGACTAAAGCAGCTTATTGATTACTTTCAGCTTCATGCCTTGTATCCATTTTGAATCCCATTATTGAATCGATCCGGTCTGTAAAGGTTTAATCAACCAGACTTAAAGGTCAGTTTATGGTTCATTAACACCAAAATCATCCATGTGTCCCCTACACACAGTTGTTAAAGTATTTATCTATCAACTATCAACATAACACTATCAACGTTTTATTACTTTAATATATATATAATAATATTACTTTAAGGTCAGTGTCCTTACTTTGCATAATTATAGTACTATCACTCAACATAGTGGATGCTAAAGTGTTAGCATGCAGCACTGGAGCCAATGATCTACCGGGGACACATGGATGATTTTGCTGTCCATGTTCTCATAGGTTGACCAACGCGGCAATCTACCAAAACTTGTGTATTCCTTTAAATTCCCTACTATCATTTAAAAAGTGCCACCGTTTGGTTTCATGCTGTGTGTCAAAGACTTAATTACTCCTATCCTTTATCTTTTATCCTCCTATCCTTGATTCTTTATCCTCCTATCCTTTATCTTCTTATCCTTTATCTTTTATCCTCCTATCCTTGATTCTTTATCCTCCTATCCTTTATCCTCCTATCCTTTATCCTTTATCCTCCTATCCTTTATCCTTTCATTACCTCCTATCCTTTATTCTTCTATCCTTTATCCTCCTATCTGTTATCCTTTCATTACCTCCTATCCTTTATCCTTCTATCCTTTATCCTTTATCCTCATATCCTTTATCCTTTCATTACCTCCTATCCTTTATTCTTTATCCTCCTATCCTTTATCCTTTCATTACCTCCTATCCTTTATCCTCCTATTCGTTATCCTTTCATTACCTCCTATCCTTTATCCTCCTATCCTTTATCCTTTATCCTTCTATCCTTCTATCCTTTATCCTCCTATCCTTTATCATTTCATTGCCTCCTATCCTTTATCCTCCTATCCTTTATCCATTATAAAGTACCATGTCTGTGTATTTGTATTTAGGACTTCTTCAGTAAATCCGACCCGTTCCTGGAGATCTACAGGTTAAACGACGACGCCACGCTGCAGCTCGTCCACAGAACAGAGGTAGGAAGTGTTCACGGTCACATGACGCCTGCAGGACGATGTGCAGGAAAGATAGAACATTGTTTTGTATTTGTGAATGAAGAATGCGTGGAAGGACATCCAGAGAATAAACATGTTGATGTTCATATTCCCAAATGGACAATACAATCTTTCAATAATTGACTTTTTGCAAAAATCCCAAATTTGTATCCCAATATTTCGATTTGTTTACTTTTGTCTCAGTAGATTTCCAGCTGAGGAAACTCAGACGAGACTTTTGTGTCGACCTCTTTTAAATCACTTCTTCTGTCTCTCTGCCTGTCTGTCTCTCTCTCTCTCTCTCTCTCTATGTGTCTGTCTCTCTCTCTGTATCTGTCTGTCTGTCTCTCTCTCTCTCTGTATCTGTCTGTCTGTCTCTCTCTCTCTCTGTATCTGTCTGTCTGTCTCTCTCTCTCTCTGTCTGTCTGTCTGTCTGTCTCTCGGTCTGTCTCTCTGTCTGTCTGTCTGTCTGTCTGTCTCTCTCTCTATCTGTCTGTCTGTCTGTCTCTCTCTCTATCTGTCTGTCTGTTTCTCTCTATCTCTATCTGTCTGTCTCTCGGTCTGTCTGTCTGTCTGTCTCTCTCTCTATCTGTCTGTCTGTTTCTCTCTCTCTCTATCTGTCTGTCTCTCGGTCTGTCTGTCTGTCTGTCTCTCTCTCTGTCTGTCTCTCGGTCTGTCTCTCTGTCTGTCTGTCTGTCTCTCTCTCTATCTGTCTGTCTGTTTCTCTCTCTCTCTATCTGTCTGTCTCTCGGTCTGTCTGTCTGTCTGTCTCTCTCTCTATCTGTCTGTCTGTTTCTCTCTATCTGTCTGTCTCTCGGTCTGTCTGTCTGTCTGTCTCTCTATCTGTCTGTCTCTCGGTCTGTCTCTCTGTCTGTCTGTCTGTCTGTCTGTCTGTCTGTCTTTCTCTTTCTCTCAGACTGTTATGAATAATCTTAATCCAGTTTGGAAAACCTTCAAGGTTTCTCTCAACTCGCTCTGCAGCGGAGACCATGGACGCAAACTGCAGGTACACACACACACACACACACACACACACACACACACACACACACATGCATACAGACAGACAGACAGACAGACAGACACACACCAGCCTCCTGGCTCCACTCCTCCTGTATCAGTCAATAGATTGATTGATGGCTCCAGTCTGATTAATTAGTTAGCAGGTGACTCCCTTAATACTGTCAGTAGGATGGAGGGCAGCAGGGCTGGAGAGTCACATGTTATTAAGGAGAGTCACATGTTATTAAGTAGAGTCGCATGTTATTAAGTAGAGTAACATGTTATTAAGGATAGTCACATGTTATTAAGGAGAGTCACATGCATGTTATTAAGTAGAGTAACATGTTATTAAGGATAGTCACATGTTATTAAGTAGAGTAACATGTTATTAAGGAGAGTCACATGTTATTAAGTAGAGTAACATGTTATTAAGGAGAGTCACATGTTATTAAGTAGAGTCGCATGTTATTAAGTAGAGTAACATGTTATTAAGTAGAGTAACATGTTATTAAGGAGAGTCACATGTTATTAAGTAGAGTCACATGTTATTAAGGAGAGTCACATGTTATTAAGGAGAGTCACATGCATGTTATTAAGGAGAGTCACATGTTATTAAGGAGAGTCACATGTTATTAAGTAGATTCACATGTTATTAAGGAGAGTCACATGTTATTAAGTAGAGTCACATGTTATTAAGGAGAGTCACGTGTTATTAAATAGAGTCACATGTTATTAAGTAGAGTCACATGTTATTAAGGAGGTTTAGACCCAACATGAAGAGCATGTAGTCAGCAGAAGGACGGATGCGTTTTCAGTTTTTCAGCTTCAGCGATCAATATATATTTTTGCTCCCTCATCCCTTTGGTTTATTTTGGTATGAAGCATCACAGACTGGCCGGGTTGTGGCAGTTTACTGACGTCACCGCACAGGGCTTCTGGGTAATGAAGTCCTCAACATTCAAACAGTTTCCTCTCGCTGACATTTGGGGCCGCCAACATACGAAGATTGGCTGATGCAGCTTCAAAGTAATAATCAAAGTAATGTTCCTCTAGATCTCTGTCCTCTCCTCTCTCTGATCTCTGAACCTCAACAGTGATCAACCTCTACCAGATCATGATCTCTGGACCTCAACAGTGATCAACCTCTACCAGGTCATGACCTCTGTACCTCAACATCATCAACCTCCACCATCATGAAGCTTCTCCATCTGCTGTTCTCAACACCCGGTGTCAGGTAGGTCTTTCCTGGGAGAAACCCTCTGGAGACAGGAAGTGATGCGTTTTACGTTTCAACAGAAGAAGAACCGGGTAGTTAGCATGAGCAGCGATAGCCACCATGGCTGAACAGACGAAGAAAAGAGCGCCACCTACAGGAACTCAAACAGAAAACATCAACAGAAAATCCAAGGAGAAAGACGTCACAGTACTGGACACAGATCATGAATGCACAAAACCCGTTGCAGCACCAGAGGACAACATTAATCATCCATCCTGTCTGTTATTCATTATCTCATACTGCCAACCTCTGGCCCCTGATCTGCTCGGGGGCCAGAGGTTGGGCCCCCTTACAGCTTCAGAAAGATAAGGTTTGAGCAGGAATGGAGGTCAGCGCCTTCCAGAAAATGATCAGCGGGAAAGCAGGAGATGTGGGCATGTGAGGTGAAGAACAGATCTGAGAATAAGCACCACTGAGGAAACGCTACATGTCATCTATATAGTCAGTAACTATACATCATCTATATAGTCAGTAACTAT
This sequence comes from Hoplostethus atlanticus, assembly GCA_034670405.1. Taxonomy (NCBI): domain Eukaryota; kingdom Metazoa; phylum Chordata; class Actinopteri; order Trachichthyiformes; family Trachichthyidae; genus Hoplostethus; species Hoplostethus atlanticus. Next base: position 279,961 of record JAXDDX010000066.1, on the reverse strand, counting down.
ACATCATCTATATAGTCAGTAACTATACATGTCATCTATATAGACAGTAACTATACATCATCTATATAGACAGTAACTATACATCATCTATATAGACAGTAACTATACATCATCTATATAGTCAGTAACTATACATGTCATCTATATAGACAGTAACTATACATCATCTATATAGTCAGTAACTATACATGTCATCTATATAGACAGTAACTATACATCATCTATATAGACAGTAACTATACATGTCATCTATATAGACAATAACTATACATCATCTATATAGACAGTAACTATACATCATCTATATAGACAGTAACTATACATCATCTATATAGTCAGTAACTATACATCATCTATATAGACAGTAACTATACATCATCTATATAGACAGTAACTATACATCATCTATATAGACAGTAACTATACATCATCTATATAGACAGTAACTATACATCATCTATATAGTCAGTAACTATACATCATCTATATAGACAGTAACTATACATCATCTATATAGACAGTAACTATACATCATCTATATAGACAGTAACTATACATCATCTTTATAGACAGTAACTATACATCATCTATATAGTCAGTAACTATACATGTCATCTATATAGTCAGTAACTATACATGTCATCTATATAGACAGTAACTATACATCATCTATATAGTCAGTAACTATACATGTCATCTATATAGACAGTAACTATACATGTCATCTATGTAGACAGTAACTATACATCATCTATATAGTCAGTAACTATGCATGTCATCTATATAGTCAGTAACTATACATCATCTATAGACGGTCAGTAACTATGCATGTCATCTATATAGTCAGTAACTATACATCATCTATATAGTCAGTAACTATACATGTCATCTATATAGACAGTAACTATACATGTCATCTATATAGACAGTAACTATACATCATCTATATAGTCAGTAACTATGCATGTCATCTATATAGTCAGTAACTATACATCATCTATAGACGGTCAGTAACTATGCATGTCATCTATATAGTCAGTAACTATACATCATCTATATAGTCAGTAACTATACATCATCTATATAGTCAGTAACTATACATCATCTATATAGTCAGTAACTATACATGTCATCTATATAGTCAGTAACTATACATCATCTATATAGTCAGTAACTATACATCATCTATATAGTCAGTAACTATACATGTCATCTATATAGTCAGTAACTATACATCATCTATATAGACAGTAACTATACATCATCTATATAGTCAGTAACTATACATGTCATCTATATAGTCAGTAACTATACATCATCTATATAGTCAGTAACTATACATCATCTATAGACAGTAACTATACATCATCTATATAGTCAGTAACTATACATCATCTATAGACAGTAACTATACATGTCATCTATATAGTCAGTAACTATACATCATCTATATAGTCAGTAACTATACATCATCTATATAGTCAGTAACTATACATCATCTATATAGTCAGTAACTATACATGTCATCTATATAGTCAGTAACTATACATGTCATCTATATAGACAGTAACTATACATCATATATATAGTCAGTAACTATACATCATCTATATAGTCAGTAACTATACATCATCTATATAGTCAGTAACTATACATCATCTATATAGTCAGTAACTATACATGTCATCTATATAGACAGTAACTATACATCATCTATATAGTCAGTAACTATACATCATCTATATAGTCAGTAACTATACATCATCTATATAGTCAGTAACTATACATGTCATCTATATAGACAGTAACTATACATCATATATATAGTCAGTAACTATACATCATCTATATAGTCAGTAACTATACATCATCTATATAGTCAGTAACTATACATGTCATCTATATAGTCAGTAACTATACATGTCATCTATATAGACAGTAACTATACATCATATATATAGTCAGTAACTATACATCATCTATATAGTCAGTAACTATACATCATCTATATAGTCAGTAACTATACATCATCTATATAGTCAGTAACTATACATGTCATCTATATAGACAGTAACTATACATCATCTATATAGTCAGTTACTATACATCATCTATATAGTCAGTAACTATACATCATCTATATAGTCAGTAACTATACATCATCTATATAGACAGTAACTATACATCATCTATATAGTCAGTAACTATACATGTCATCTATATAGACAGTAACTATACATCATCTATAAAGTCAGTAACTATACATCATCTATATAGTCAGTAACTATACATCATCTATATAGTCAGTAACTATACATCATCTATATAGTCAGTAACTATACATGTCATCTATATAGTCAGTAACTATACATCATCTATATAGTCAGTAACTATACATCATCTATATAGTCAGTAACTATACATCATCTATATAGTCAGTAACTATACATGTCATCTATATAGTCAGTAACTATACATGTCATCTATATAGACAGTAACTATACATCATATATATAGTCAGTAACTATACATGTCATCTATATAGTCAGTAACTATACATCATCTATATAGTCAGTAACTATACATCATCTATATAGTCAGTAACTATACATCATCTATATAGTCAGTAACTATACATGTCATCTATATAGACAGTAACTATACATCATATATATAGTCAGTAACTATACATGTCATCTATATAGTCAGTAACTATACATGTCATCTATATAGTCAGTAACTATACATCATCTATATAGTCAGTAACTATACATCATCTATATAGTCAGTAACTATACATCATCTATATAGTCAGTAACTATACATGTCATCTATATAGTCAGTAACTATACATGTCATCTATATAGACAGTAACTATACATCATCTATATAGTCAGTAACTATACATGTCATCTATATAGTCAGTAACTATACATCATCTATATAGTCAGTAACTATACATCATCTATATAGTCAGTAACTATACATCATCTATATAGTCAGTAACTATACATCATCTATATAGTCAGTAACTATACATGTCATCTATATAGTCAGTAACTATACATCATCTATATAGTCAGTAACTATACATCATCTATATAGACAGTAACTATACATGTCATCTATATAGTCAGTAACTATACATCATCTATATAGTCAGTAACTATACATCATCTATATAGACAGTAACTATACATGTCATCTATATAGTCAGTAACTATACATGTCATCTATATAGTCAGTAAATATACATCATCTATATAGTCAGTAACTATACATCATCTATATAGACAGTAACTATACATGTCATCTATATAGTCAGTAACTATACATCATCTATATAGTCAGTAACTATACATCATCTATATAGACAGTAACTATACATGTCATCTATATAGTCAGTAACTATACATGTCATCTATATAGTCAGTAACTATACATCATCTATATAGACAGTAACTATACATCATCTATATAGTCAGTAACTATACATCATCTATATAGTCAGTAACTATACATGTCATCTATATAGTCAGTAACTATACATCATCTATATAGACAGTAACTATACATCATCTATATAGTCAGTAACTATACATGTCATCTATATAGTCAGTAACTATACATGTCATCTATATAGTCAGTAACTATACATGTCATCTATATAGTCAGTAACTATACATCATCTATATAGTCAGTAACTATACATCATCTATATAGACAGTAACTATACATCATCTATATAGACAGTAACTATACATGTCATCTATATAGTCAGTAACTATACATCATCTATATAGTCAGTAACTATACATCATCTATATAGTCAGTAACTATACATCATCTATATAGTCAGTAACTATACATCATCTATATAGTCAGTAACTATACATCATCTATATAGTCAGTAACTATACATCATCTATATAGTCAGTAACTATACATCATCTATATAGTCAGTAACTATACATGTCAGCTGTGAGACCCTCCTGCTAAGAGCAAGGCACTACCACTGTCGGGGTTAGGGGTTTGATTCCCACCGGGGCCGCTCATGCTGAAAATGCAGTGATGCTACTGGAAGGTGTTCTCATGAAATCATCCATGAAATATGACATGTAATATCATGGTGTCTCACTCTGCATGTACATAACCGCATCCGTCCGAGCCCGGCGTGCGGTGCAGAGCTGTCTCGGCGCTTGGGGGGAATATTTGCCGGTTTTCTACGCTACATTAGCGAATTGTATTTCCATCGCTTCACATCTGCTGCCATCAGGACGGAGGTGCTGCAGCTACACGCCCTCCAGGGATCTCCTCCTCAGAGGAATCATTACTGTTGCTGCTCTGAGTGGGGAGCCAATCACAGGCTTCTGGATTCATTTGGGGCCTCGGAGGTCAAAGGTTCGATTCCCCCAACAGCCAGGGTGTCCACTGAACCTTTCTAACACTGTAGTCAATGGCTTCAGTGATATTACCATCGACCTTGATGTGTTGTGACGATAACTCTCTAATGAGCTGATCGATGCTCGATGTTCATTCAGGCATTGGGAGCTGAAAGGTGGGAGAAATTACATTTTGACCAGAAGGTTGCCGGTTCAAATCCCCACTCTGACTGGAAAAACCCCTGTGGATTAAAGCAAATGTGTCTCTTCCAAGGGGCCTTTAAAAACCCTCAGATCCTCTGTGAAGCCGAAGCAGCAGGAAACCGTTAATATTAACTGGGATTCCCACTGGTTCAGTCACTGTGCTGATCCCAGACCAGTAAATGGACCAGTCACCACTGGGCTCATGAAGTGTGACAGCTCATTAAAACTGATTTTTCCTGCTCAGGTTGATAAATGGAAAACTTCTTTGAGTTCCTTTGATCGTTTTCTTTCTTTACCTGCGATGGTTCCATTAATTTGAGTCACTTGGTGGTCAAGGCAGACATCATGAAGCAGGAGGATCCACTAATGAGGAGACACACACACACACACACACACACACACACTTACATTAACACACATAGCCACACACAGATGAACACACACATTAATGTATGCACACAACCACACACATATACATAGAGAATCACACACACACACACACACACACATCCAGCTACTCCCTATATCCCTCAGTTCTAATTGGTCAGCCCACTTGACTCTCGATGACCTTAATGAGCAAATGAAAGAAAAAAACTGCAAATCATCCCTCGGGTCTCTCTCTCTCTCTCCCTCTGTCTGTCTCTCTCTCTGTCTCTATCTCTCTCTCTCTCTCTCCACTGTCCTCTCTCTCTCTCTCTCTCTCTCTCTCTCCCTCTGTCTGTCTTCTCTCTCGTCTCTCTCTCTCTCTCTCTCTCTCTCTCTCTCTGGATCTTATTCTGGGAGACGCTTCACGTTAAAGTGGTGAAGTGGTTTCATCCACTTTGTCTTTCAGCCTCACTGTGGTGTTCCTCACTGTGGTGTTCCTCACTGTGGTGTTCTTCACTGTGGTGTTCCTCACTGTGGTGTTCCTCACTGTGGTGTTCTTCACTGTGGTGTTCTTCACTGTGGTGTTCCTCACTGGTGTTCCTCACTGTGGTGTTCTTCACTGTGGTGTTCCTCACTGTGGTGTTCCTCACCTGTCAATCAAACAGTGTGTCCAGTACTGTGACGTCTTTCTCCTTGGATTTTCTGTTGATGGAGTTTGAGTTCCTGTAGGTGGCGCTCTTTTTTCTCTGTTCAGCCATGGTGGCTATCGCTGCTCATGCTAACTACTCAGTTCTTCTTCTGTTGAAACGTAAAACGCATCACTTCCTGTCTCCAGAGGGTTTCTCCCAGGAAAGACCTACCTGACACCAGGTGTTGAGAACAGCAGATGGAAAAGCTTCATGATGGTTGAGGTTGATGATGTTGTGGTCCAGAGATCAGAGAGAGGAGAGCGAGATCTAGAGGGAAAAGTCTTTCCCCATGTTGATAGCCTCAAAGTTTGACCAACCAGACACCAGGATTTAATCTGGACCAATAGGGTGAATCTACGGTCTCAGGTAGTGGGGATGGGACGCTCTGCTGCAGCATCACTTCCTGGTTCAGAGTGAAATCTGACTAAAATCTGTGTGTGTGTGTGTGTGCAGTTCTTATAATGTTCTCATTATCAGTTATTCATATTTCTCCAGACGTTCCTCAGCATGTGGTCGAGGTTGGATATTTTAAAAAGCTTATTTATAGATAGAAATATGCAAATATTAAAAATAAAATGAGTTTTTCTTCATTCAGTCGAAACTCAACAAACTGCTCAACGAACTGCTCCAGGCAGGAAGGGATTTGATAAATGATACATAGCTGTTAATGTGTGGTTGAACCTATGGCAGTTACATGACTCTTTAAACACACACACACACACACACACACACACACACACACACACACCGCAAACGCCCAAAATGCCGCTAGCAAAATTTCTGCATGAATATGAAAACAGTAAGTTGTTAGAAATGGGGGGAAGGAGAATAGGCTGTCAGTGTGTGTGTGTGTGTGTGTGTGTGTGTGTGTGTGTGTGTGTGTGCGTGTGTGTGGTGAAAATTCATGAGAACATGGGAATTCCTCTTGCTCTATGCTGGGATTGCCAAGTGAGCGAATTAACCCCAGAGACTCACCCATTCACCCCTGTCAAAGTCTGACACACACACACACACACACACACACACACACACGCCAGAACCTCATCTGCTGAACATGTTGCAGGAGAGACTGTTTCCACATCTTCAAATACATTTTTCATGAGATCCATCAGACCTTGACAGTCCCAGTCGCGTTGTTGTCTCTGGTCTGTCCAGCAGGGGGCGTCGCCGCTGCACTTCCTCCTCTTACTGGTCCCAGTGCTGCTGTTGACACTGTCCACTGTCCGCTAGCACTGGGAGGCTTTGACTGTAAACCGTCTGTTTAGTGGTTCGAGTCTTTATTTCGGTTGACTGATGCCCCGTTCATTTCTTGTTGGATTTCGCGTAAATTCGAGCTGCCGACAGGAAAACACTTCACGTCAGCCCTAGTGGTGATTATAGGTAGGACATGAGGGTTTTTTTGTCGGCTCCGATATCTCCTGCTTGGCGACACAAATTGCGGAAGGTTGGCAACACAGGAGGCACACATCAAATCAAATCATATGTATATATATATATATATATAGCACATTTTGTACATTAAGATGCAATAAAAAAATCACATCAAAACAAAAAGTGCACAGATTCAAGTGTGGAGTGAAGTGGAGAAAAATAAGATTACTGTTGTATTCACACTAATACAACCTAACCTACCTGCAAAAATCAAGAAATACCTGCTGCAGTTCGTTTACACCTGATTTAAAAGTGAGTTGTTAACGCCAACAATTGACCTTACGACGCCATCTTGGATGTGGGCGTTCCAACGCGTCCAAGTTGTAGCAACAAGACGTCAGCCCGTTCTGCCGATATAACATGAACACAACATGAGCACACATGCTGTTTTCTTGTCCTGCAAAAAAAAAAAAGAACTGCAAAAGTGAAATAGTGAATTTGAGTCTGTGCTGACGTTCTACCAGACCAGTGATGACTGGCGAAGAACAATATCATCACAAGAGATTTAAAATTAAAAATATGATTTGCCCTCAAGACTTCAGGAATGACTAAACCCTCCAATCAGGGGCAATAAGGCAGCATAAGGTTGAGCCATACTGAGGGGATTCAGATGTACTCATTAAGACTTTTTAAACAACCATGTGATCATAAAGAAATGAAATCCCAGAAGTCCCACAGAAATCCCATTAATGGCAAAAGAAAAAATAATGTAAACTTTGGTGACACTTTGCATTAAGTGGCGCTGGTCTTCATCACATTAAAAGTCCTCTGTGGTTTTCATGATAACTATTGTAATCAGAGCATAACGTGTTAAAGAAATGTAGATGAATCATTTATGGAGCAACTGTATACTCAATGATGAACGTGATGATGATGAGAAATGTTTGACTGTGCTTGTAATGGTTTCACAGTGAAGTTTAATGTTGGTTGGTCCTGTGTCTGTCTCAGTGCTTGGTGTGGGACTGGGACTCCAACGGGAAACACGACTTCATCGGCCAATTTGAGGCGACGTTCAAGGAGATGAGAGGAGCGATGGACGGAAGACAGGTACACTGCAGTCCTGTGTGTGTGTGTGTGTGAGATGATTAGACCCACCAGATTTGACCCACAGTTACCCTGGAGAGTGTGTGATTGAATTTTTGTATGTCTGCTGATAATTTCACTTTCTACCTTCTTTACGTTATTGTTCAAGTGACTTGTAGTGTTACAGTAATGTGGCTATCAACCCTGAAAAACATTTTCCTTGGTAGAACAATTTGATCGATCCATCACAGAGTCTGTTACTTAGTAATGTGTCAGTAGAACCAGTTGACTGTCTGAACCAGGTTGTTGTGGTGTGTCTGTAGATCATCCAGTAACGTTCTCAGTAAAAGTGATCAGTGTGATCAGGTAGATTTGTCTCCAAATGTAGGTTACTGTGACTCAGTAAACTGTCTTGTCTTTAGCCCTAGTCTCTACTCCAAAACACTCTGAGTTGGAGCTGGAGAAGAGTCAGCTAGTTAACCTGAACAAACTGGTAGCTAGCTAACTAGTTACTGTTAACATGGGACTACTAGCCACTGCTAACGCTAGCTTCTACTAGATACGTTAGCTAGTGTGCTAACCAGATGTGTTAACAACAAGACAGTGATGGTTAGCTGACCAGATACTATGGTTAGCTAGCTAACAAGCTACATGATCTAAACACCAAATCAATCAGATGTATCAGTGATGAAATGATCAGTTCAGTAGAAACAGACATAAATTAACCATGAAGATTAAATTCTGTTGAGACAGACAGAAACACAATCAGCTGTTCAGAGCTGAGGACCTCCAACATGGCTGCCAGAGGGGGCGGGGCTACATCCCCTCAAGGAGTTTGTACATCATCAACTACCAGTATTGGTGGTTCTGGGGATCTGTAGTCAGCATCACCTCCAAAAAGTTTATACTTCTGCCAACAGGTAAAAGTAGATCCAATATTATTTCAGTCACAGATTGAGAGTTTTTCCTGTTAGCCAAAACTGAGATCAAGGGAAAAAATCCTGAATGTTGCTGTTGACAGTAGATCCCCAGGACAGCTGGTTTGGACCGCTGCTCAACTCCTGCAGAGGCGCTGGAAAGTCAAAATGATCTAACAAAGTGAGAAATCTCTTTAAGGAAAGTGTTTGTTCACCCTGTTCTCCCTGAGGTCCAGAATCAATTTAATCACTGACTACAGAGAAGACTGTAAGTGTCCCTGAACACATGGTCCAGGACAACAGACCTCTACAGACTAACATAGTCGTACAGTAGTTACTGACACATGGTCCAGGACAACAGACCTCTACAGACTAACATAGTAGTACAGTAGCTACTGACACATGGTCCAGGACAACAGACCTAACAGACTAACATAGTAGTACAGTATCTACTGACACATGGTCCAGGACAACAGACCTCAGGAATACTACTATTACTACTACTATACTACTATATATCTCACTTATCTAAGAATAACTATTTACATCTGGTCAGTTCTGGTTCCTTCTAGGTGTGAATGAGAGGAGAATGTCCTTCTGTCAACCTTCCCTGGATAAATAAAGGTTAAAAAGGTGAAATATGGGTGATATTCTTGTCCTGGATCCTGGCAGCAGTTCTTTCTCATCTCCCTGTCTCCGCCCACCGACCTGGTTTCCCCCTCCTGTTTGTCACCTGTTCCTGCCCAGCCTATCAGAGGATTCACTCAACGTTTCCCTGCCAGAACGTTTTAGCTTGCCTAGACAGAATAGAGCCCCCAACAGGACGATCCTTCAGCCCCCCCAACAGGACGATCCTTCAGCCCCCCCCAACAGGACGATCCTTCAGCCCCCCCCAACAGGACGATTCTTCAGCCCCCAACAGGACGATCCTTCAGCCCCCCCAACAGGACGATTCTTCAGCCCCCAACAGGACGATTCTTCAGCCCCCAACAGGACGATTCTTCAGCCCCCAACAGGACGATCCTTCAGCCCCCCCAACAGGACGATCCTTCAGCCCCCAACAGGACGATCCTTCAGCCCCCCCAACAGGACGATCCTTCAGCCCCCAACAGGACGATCCTTCAGCCTCCCCAACAAGGCCGCTGAGGATACACACTGACTCCATTATATGTAATGGGGGTGACTGTGACATGCAGCAGTAGTACCGACTCTATTTGTGTCTTGGGTGGATGGAGGTAGAGCCGCTGTGAGCCCCCTGGAGGTTTCAGCTCAAAGGGCTTCTTGTTTCCATGTCGCCAGCTGGGTGGAGAATGTCAGCTCTCCTCCGGGAGGGATGGGAATAAATAAAACCTCACAGAGAAATGGAAGAAAAATGAATGGATGTCTCCCAGCGGGTCCCGTCCTTCGCCGGCTCTATTGTCTCGCCGTGGGGAGATGGTGTGTGTCTCACACCATCTGTCAGTCCTGTTTCAGTTCATTTGTTTTGGCTTCAGTCATTCCCTTCGTTTCCTGTTGGATCACAGGATTTTACTGACATGCCAATCAAGGATGTAGTCCAGGAGGGTGAACCCACCTAGACTCAATTTACCACCTTTTTATTTATCCTGACAGAATTGATTGATTGAATCCATTATTTAATCAGGTAGCCTCGTTGAGATCGAAATTTCATCTTCAAGCAAGATCTGAGCACAGAAACGTGCATGAAAAAATGACAGACGAGTCGCAAGCAGAGGTAGACTATATGAGACAATCACATAAATCAAACTAATGAAACGTCACAGGAATCAAAGATGTCAGGAATGCTTTACAAACCTCCAGGAACATCCATGAGATGCAGAGTAAGGGTTCTGTGTTCATGAGGTGAAATCATGTGAAGTAGTATCAAGTTGTACAAGGTTGTATGAAGAAAACAAGCATCACTGTTGGTTTCTGTTGGTGGCTGTTTGCCTCGTGATCACCGTCTACCAACCTTCTTATTACACTACATCCCTGAGTCAAACAGGATCCATCTGGCAGGGAGGTTTAGAGGTCAGACACCGTCCTGTAGCCGAGAGGTCACAGGATCGATCCCTGCAGCAGCCAGTGTGTCCTGCTGATGTGTCCTTGAGCAAGACACCGAATCCCTGCCTGCTCAGTCAATGTGAGCCGGATGGATGAGAGCATCACCTAACGACGGAGATGTAGCTGGCAGTCAAGATGACCACCATGCTCTGATCACTGCAGTGTTTAACCGGCATCTTCCAGATGGTGAAAACAGATCATTTAGTCACAGGGTCACGTAAAGGTTGGGTTAGAGGAGGCGGGACGAGGAGGTTGATGGGTTAATGACAGCAGCATTATCATTTTGCCAGGCGGAGGATTACCGCTCGGTAAAATATGTTACTCCTTGCAAAGTCTTGTCACCATTTAATGAGACAGCGAAGGAAGGCCGGGGAATCTACGTGGCTGATTTTTATTTGTTTTTTCTGTTCGGTCTTACGTTGCCATCCACGGGGAATTTCCCCCCGCTGCAAGAAAAAAAAGCAAGCAGGAAGCAAAACTGCGTTAACGGAGCAACGGGGAATGCATTAATTAGCGGCTGCCTCGTTGGGCCGAGGGCTCGCTCGCCGTCGGACGAGCTTTCCTTCAGACAGCTGTGTCTTCATTAGCCCTCAGACAGCCTGCCTCTGGCGCTGGCGTCCGGGGTAATTACATTACACCACTGCACGCCTCTCAGTCAGAATAAAGACTGCAGCGATACGGCCCGAAAGTCCATTTTTAAAAGGCGCTCACGCTGCTAATTGGCTCTTTCATGGAATTTCGGAGCCACGGGCCTGCAGGACCTGCTGGTGCTCCGGTTTTTTTTTGACGTTTACAATAATCAGACTATTACCAATACTCCAATTAACACAGCAGCACAATAAAGACCTTCACATGACTCTAAGGGTCTGCTCCCCGAATAATCTGGTTGGTGTGTCATTGTGAGTATTCAGGAAAATGACAAAAAACTGACAGAACAACAACAAATGTAATGAAGATGTCTACATGCTCTGACTGGTCTCCATTAATAGCAGAAAATCAAAGTACAAGTACACAATTCGGCTTACTCAGAGTCAGCATAATCTGAGTATGGTTTTCCATGGGTCCTGTCTTGCTCGCATTATTTCCTTAATCCCATTTCCATCACATTTTGTGTTCACGTAAACGTGGTCATTGAACCAACCTGGTTCCAGTCTGTAACTTGATCTACTATGATGGACTTGTCTGCTCTTCTCTGGTGTTCATACCAGTTAAGAACACATGAAGAAACATCTGAACATGAGCATCAGTCCAGACTGACCAAGTCTCCTTCTACCCATAATGCCTTGTGTTCTGGGGTGGTTTCCTGTAGCTGGTTGGATCCTGTTCTCTCTCCTAACGAACCACCACAGTTCTCTTCTACCCATAATGCCTTGTGTTCTGGGGTGGTTTCCTGTAGCTGGTTGGATCCCGTTCTCTCTCCTAACGAACCACCACAGTTCTCTTCTACCCATAATGCCTTGTGTTCTGGGGTGGTTTCCTGTAGCTGGTTGGATCCCGTTCTCTCTCCTAACGAACCACCACAGTTCTCTTCTACCCATAATGCCTTGTGTTCTGGGGTGGTTTCCTGTAGCTGGTTGGATCCCGTTCTCTCTCCTAACGAACCACCACAGTTCTCTTCTACCCATAATGCCTTGTGTTCTGGGGTGGTTTCCTGTAGCTGGTTGGATTCCGTTCTCTCTCCTGGTTCCCTTGTTAGAGAACTGAGACGTTTTCAGGAAACGCTGCAGAGTTTAATAAACATGACTGGCGTGACTTGCCAAGTCTCCAACCTGACACCAATCACAACAACTGACCCTGGGCTCTCATTGGCTATTGGCGGCCTGTGATCCGTGTTCAGGACCCTGCAGATGCCGGGTGGTAAATATCCAACATGGCGGCTCAGATCAGTCCATTCATACTGAACCTGGAAGCCCCTCACACCGCCATGTTAATCTTTACCAACCAAGCCGCTGATTGGGATTTCCTCTCCGATTGTTGAAGTGCAAAACCCTGGTGCAAATTGCCCCGGTAATCCTCCGGTGCGTCTCCAGCCTTGGCTTCACCTGTATCACTGCGACACCAGGAGGTGAAAGTGTTTATCTCCTCGCTGTGGGAAACGCCATGCGAGGAGATAAACAACAGAACCAGGAGGCGTAAATGTTCTCCTCAGGCCTGCAGTGTCTGGGATAATTACTCTGCACAATGTAAAACAAATCCCTGCTGCTGGAGAGCCTCTTACTCATTGTAATGCAATGACCCTCCCATTCCCAACACACACACACACACACACACACACACACACACACCACCTTGGCCTCATTTCAAGCCGTGGAGAAATAATTACTGTGTTCACAAGCAAAACATACCCGGTAATATTGAGGATATGTAAGTGCTCCAGTTTGCTGCTCCTGTAGCTCAGTGAGCAAGGCACTGACTCCGCCAGGGTTGGGGGTTCAATTCCCACTGAGGCAGCAGCTGCTAGAACTGTATGGTACTGTTAGGAGCTTTGGATAAATGTAATGGTATTAACTTAACCTCCCATGAGAAACTTGAATATCACTGTTACCGTGTGAAAACCTTGTAACTCCAATTTTGCTGATGTTCATGTTTTCCCTTCTAATGAGGGATTATATGCAGGGTTCCTACGGTCGTGAAAAACCTGGAAAAGTCATGGAATTCACAATGTCCTGATAGTTTCGGTCCTAAGAGATAGTTGGAGCAGAAATAAGACCTGGACATTCACACCACATGTTCAACGGAGAACAGAGACTCTGATGGATCCTGGTCCTGGAGATGCTGCTGGAGGTCCTTGGAGAAGTCCTGGAGTTTGATTAGCAGAAATGTACATGGTTTCTCTATCGGTTGATGAAACCACTCAAACCTGGTAGACAAACTAAGGGTTGCATGAAGACGAGGCTGTTTTTGTTAGTTCCTGAAAGGCTTGTGGAGATACAAGGTTTTCACCTGACAGTGACGGTGCGTTAGCTGGGATTCATCAATAAGAGGGAACCACATTATTCTGTCTCCTGCTGGTTCTATAGTGTATCATTGAAGTAGATCTCATGAATGGTCCATCGGATACAAACAGCTCAGTGTGGTGAGGAACATCCATTACCTCTGGAGGGTTACTGGTTCAAATCCCCAGAGCTTCTGAGGATCTCTACTAGTACCAATGAGCAAGGCACTGAACTCCCAACTGGTCCAGTGGAGCTGGTCAGTGGAACCAGTAGAGACTGTGGTTGTACTGGTCAGCTCCCAGTAGAACCAGTAGAAGACTGGACTGTATTGTATGACTGGTTCTGTTCTTGTAATTTGATATTTGATGTCAGTTGAGACTCCAGATCAGTTTGATTCCCTACAACATCCAGTGGTGTCCATTCTGACCTCTGACCCCGACCCTCTCCTGGATGACCACTGACCTTGACCTGGTCCTGGATGACCTCTGACCCCTCTGGTTGTGTTTCTTTCCAGGTCCAGTGGCAGTGCATAAATCCCAAGTACAAGGTCAAGAAGAAGAATTACAAGAACTCTGGGATTGTTATTCTGAACCAGTGCAAGGTGATTGGCTGTTTGACGTGTCATGTCCGCCTGTCCTTAGCCCCTCCCACTCTGTCCATCAGTCCTTCCCATTGTTTCCAATAGACGCCTGCCACTCTTTATCAGAGCATCAAACAGGGTTACTGTCAAAATGTAATCTATTACAGACAATTACAATCAGCAATGTAATCCAATACTCACTCTCATTAATGTAATCTAATTACTTTTAGTTACTTTTGGTTATATTGCCTAAAATATCAGTTCAAAATGTAGTTACACAATTCTAATAATACTGTCATAATATAATATAGTGCATAGTGTTTGGTTAGCGGACCAAGACTCTTCACTGCCTTTATTAATTGAGAAATGTTCTAACAATGCCAGCTTCATCTTTAACATCTTTTTAAAGTGTCAGTAGTTTAAAACGTTAAAAAGAACAACGCCAGGTTTCAAATCATCTTTAAAGGTGAAAAACGCCTCGTCTTCCTGTTTATTGGAAGCTGATGTTGGCGTTCCGGTGACAGCCGGTTAGGAACCAATTATCATGGAGAGAGCGTTCAGAGGCAGCAGACTAACCTGACATTTCCTGCCAGACGATGCTGAACGCAGCTCAGAGGAGTCTGGGGAATCCTGAGAGCCAGATAACATTTAGCATGATGACACTTGACATAAGGAGAGTTTCCTCTGCCAAGCGGCTTATCGGCCATTTGACAAGAGTGGCACCAGATGAGGTGTAGCACAACGTCCAAACAGATTACCGTGATGTTTAAAAGACAGGAGGTCATTTACACTTGATGAATCAAGAGTTTCATTTGCAAAATGAGATATCAGCCTTTGAGTGATGCTGATAAAATGAGCGGTGGGAACTTCAGTCCTTTTACCAACCGGGTCCTCCAGATTTGATTTAATGAGGAACTTCAGGTAATGATTGTTTCAGTCTTCAGCTGCAGCTTTGCACCAAATGACATAAAATGATAATGGCACTTCTGCAAGTTGCTGCCAAACGTCATATGCTGAAGATTCCCACTGACTCCAGTTCTATTCCCCGCCTGCACTGCCAGACCGGTTCTCCGTCCAACAGTGGCTCATCAGACAGCAGCCACTTCCTCTAACAGGCTGTTAGTGTTGTCTGTAGCCCTTCATAAAGCCACAGGGTTTAATGGGGAACACCACTGGCCAGCCGCCATCTTGAATAACACACCCTGCCAGCAACTCCAAAACCAGTCTGCCCATTTTCTACCATCAGAGAAGCGTTGGCCGATTTCATAACCAAACCAAACTTTCATAACTCAAAATAAATGTGTTTGACTGCAGCGGTTAAAGACGTTACAGATATAAACTTGGATCAAAGGGAAATAAAACCTTTAATCCCATAAATCACACTGTAAGGACAACAGTGTTTCAGTTGGGGGCGCTACTCTATTATAGCAGCAATGCAGGATTGATGTGTGTGTGTGTGTGTGTGTGTGTGTGTTGTCAGTTCTGGTTATTCATCTGATCATTTCCTGTCCACAGATCATCAAGATGCATTCCTTCCTGGATTACATCATGGGAGGCTGTCAGATACAGTTTACAGTGAGAGAGCACACACACACACACACACACACACACACACACACACACACGGATGGCAGCCTCATATTGTGGTGAAGGTCACATTCAGGATATCGTGCCTATAACATCCCATCATGAATACATGAATACATGAATCCCGTATACATGGCCAAACCGAATATTCCAGACGTTACCATGGAAACAGGAACCAGGATGCGGTGTAAACCAGCCTCAGCATCCCAGCTAACTCCAGTACACACCAGGTGACTTATATTGGTTTCTCATAAACAGGAGACCAGCTGGTAGGGACGTTCTTCCAGCCCCCCCAGTTTGGTTGACGTTAGGGTTCAGGTCTGGTAACTAAACCAGTCTGGTTCAGGTCTGGTAACTAAACTAGTCAGGTTCAGGTCTGGTTCAGGTCAGGTAACTAAACCAGTCTGGTTCAGGTCTGGTAACTAAACTAGTCAGGTTCAGGTCAGGTTCAGGTCTGGTAACTAAACTAGTCAGGTTCAGGTCTGGTTCAGGTCTGGTAACTAAACCAGTCTAGTTCAGGTCAGGTTCAGGTCTGGTAACTAAACCAGTCTAGTTCAGGTCTGATTCAGGTCTGATTCAGGTCTGGTTCAGGTTCTGGTCAGAGTTGAAGGTAAATGTCTCCGCCCATCTGCCCCCCCGACCTCCACACCCTTACTTTCCACCGTCAAACTACTTTCTGTGGCTCCTCCCCCTGATCCTGTCCTGGTGGGGAAATGGGTTCCTCTCATTGGATGGACTGCAGACAGGACAGGACGTCGAGGTGTTTTCATAACGTTGTCGTGTAAAAACCACGTAGCTGCAACAGGAACGAAGGGAAGAAGACGGGACGTGTTTTCTGAACTCTGAACACACAGAGGAGCATGAACATTTTCAATTCAACAGAGAAGAAGAAGAACACCACTGGTGCAGCTAGGCGGTGTTTCATCATCACTGTGATCAGACTGCAGGTAATATTGGCTTTCACTCAACTGAATAGACGTTTGGTTCTATTCCATCTGAAGCTGTCTTCCTTCACTTCTGTAAAAAGACACACACACACACACACACACATAGTGCAAAGCCAATTAATTTTTTTACACTGAGTATTGTGGATCCGGGCAGCTTGTACCCGTGGTTCAGGATATGATGCTTATAGATATAGGATAGACAGACAGACAGACAGACAGACAGACAGATAGATAGATAGATAGATAGATAGATAGATTTCATATGACATTGTACTAGTGAAACAGGAGGCGGAGCTCAGGTGACTGAAACAGGAAGTAGTAAGTAAGGGTGTTTACCTTCAACTCAGACGACCCTGGTTCAATTCCCAGCTCACTTCTTATTTAACCAAGACCAAAGCCCCACACCAACCTCAATACCATAATACCTTGATTAAATAGTTGATGTTATTGTAGCTTTGAGCTAATTGGCCTGATTGAAGCTCGTCTCTGATTGGTGTTCGTCTCTCCAGGTAGCTATCGATTTCACCGCCTCCAACGGAGATCCTCGCAACAGCTGCTCCCTGCACTACATCCACCCCTACCAGCCCAACGAGTACCTGAAGGCCCTGGTCGCCGTCGGAGAGATCTGCCAGGACTACGACAGGTCGGCCTCCACCAATCCACATCATAGCGCCGTTAACGGACCAGCCAATGGGGCGCTTACACTCGTTAAGAAAAGCCCTTGCAATTTTGTCCATCTTGACAATTTAGTATCATATTCCATGTTAAAATCAGTTTTCTGCTATTGGCGTGAAGTAATTCCTCGTTTCACTTGGAATTTTCTAGAAACAAACGTCAACCTCTTGATACGAGGCAGATCACTCCAATTGAGATTTTAAGAGTAAATGTCTCAATAATAGATGTCTTGTTATGATGGATATTTTTGCAGTGTAGAATAACTTTATTAATAGTGAGATGTTGCGATAGCGGTGATCGTAAAGGGACCTTTTGAAAAAGTAACATCTAGTGTAACTAACTGCTGAAAAATCTAAACAAATTATGGTACATTTTAATGGAAAGTATGGAACCGGAACTTCAGGTAATGAGTTGGATTTTCCCAAATGGATTTATTTTGGAATAGTTTTGAATTTCAGTTGGTTATTTTTCTTCAATGGTTTAATTCACAGAGGGGAAAAAGCTTCTTCATGTGTCCGCCTACTGTAAGTTGGTTGGTAGCTCATTGAGAGCAGTGGGATCTGTTAGCTACATGCTAACAAGCTAGCTTGTGGCTATCGGTAACCTGCATTGTTTTCAATGAGGAACGCTAGCGAGCCGTTTAGGAAAATCCATTTTGGAAAAAAAAGGTCCAAGAAGTTTCAATGTAAAAACTTTTTCTCAGACATTTATCAAAATGTCTGGGGACGAAAAATAACAGGCTAAACACACACACACACACACACACACACACACACACCCTCCTACTCAGTACCACACTCTCTCTTAATTAATGAATGAATACATGTTTTCTCTTACTTATTTCTTATTATTGCATCTGCGTGGTTTCTCCTCCTCCTTAGGTTTTGATGCAATTGCTGCCAGTTTGTCACCTTGAGTTTTTCTCTTTCTGTTTTGGCTGAGAAGTTTTTAAAAACCCTTCAGGCTTCGCCCACACAGGTTTCTATAATATTCACTGATTTTATAAAACAGTGTTTTATTGTTTGTCCATATAAACCAAACTGAAACTGAACTAAAGGTTTAGCCTCTGCTCTGTCCTCGGCCTTGAGGTGGGTCGGCTACAGGTTGCTTCTTCAGGTCGTAAAGATGTTAAGATATTAAGATGTTAAGATTTGGATACGATATTTACCTTGGTGAATAATAAGATATTCACCTTTTAAAAAGGTGACACCAAAATGATTGATAGCAGAACATTAAAACAAACTATAGTTTTAAAGGATGGGAGGTGCCTGATGTCCTGATGTCCTTCAGAAGACTGAATCCTCTGTAGTTAAGAGCACTTCAGGTAAAGATTAGAATATAGCATGTTGGAAATGAGCTCTTCTCATATAAATCAAGACTAGTAGCTTGTAATGTGGCTATAATACGTCTTGTTTCCAACACCATCATCCATAATACATGTAATTTTGTGGTTTAACTTTTCTTCATTTCTCACATTTCTGTGGAATGAGAGGGAAGTTCGGTGCAATCACTTTCCCAAATAACCTCCCAAACCAAATCAGAACTAATTTGTTGCCATTGTGTTGAAGGGGTGCCAGTCGACGGGCTCGTTAACGTCACTGGTAGTGGATTAGAAACCCCATCGCCTCCTAATCATTCCATCCGATTTCACTTTCAGTCTAATCATCCTGGCTTTGTTCCTCTCTCCTCCCAGCGACAAGATGTTCCCGGCGTTCGGCTTCGGAGCTCGGATCCCTCCCGACTTCAAGGTAATTTCCTGTTTAGTTCCCCGTCAGTCTCAGCAGGGTCTCCATCAGCGGGGAGGTGGGAGAGGTCGAGGCGAGGCCAGACACCGGTCCTCCACGTCTAGCCGATGATTACCAGCCCCCCCGTCGCCCTTGGGTGCTCCTGGCCTCCCTCCCCCTCCCGATCCCACGCAGAGCTCGGCGACTGCTTGTCTGATGCTGAATTCACGTTACATGGTAATGGCTCTCTGAGCAGCTGGCGGCTTAAAGCACTGACTTGGAAGTGTTCATGCAATTCCACCACAGTGGAAGTCTCCTGCAGACTTCGGCTGCCCATGGTGACAATTATCAGCCGTTTAGCACGAACACACTTGCACTTAGTAAATTATACCTTTGAGTTTGCTGCAATTTCACTTTTAACCTGACAGTACTTCAGGCATGCCGAGACAAGCACACTTGGCTATCACTGCTGCATATCCCACCGCAAAATATAACTATTAGTTCCCAATGATCCAGAAACCTCAAGCTGCTGTTACCTTTCTGGTCATGGGGAGGAGTGGACCTCTCTGTGTATCTATACATTGGTTAGTGAAAACTGCAGTACAAATGCTTAACAACAAATTTGACCGTTGGAAATTGAACTGAGGAAATGTCCTCAATGGTAGCTATGGCCACCCCTACATTTGACTATGGCCATTTCCTCGCTGGTGACGTCAGAATTCAGGAAGTCGGAGAAATCCATCGCCAAACCGCGAGTTCCCCCTGAGTCGTATTTACCAGCTGAAAACTGAAGTGAACATTATTTTCAACGCAGCATCAGTCACTCAACTGTTGCCCGCGGCAATATGGCAGCTGATTGACACTTCCTGTACAGCTGCCTCCAATGTCACTTCTCAGTGATGCATGACTCACAATTGTACTGAGCGCTGTCCAACCTAACCGGTGGAGGTAGTTGAAGGGGGGGTAGCGAGAAAGGTAAGATGTAAAGAGAGAGTAATTGAAAGAGAAAAGATGGAGAGGGCGAGACAGAGAGACGAAGATGAAGAGAGAGAGAATGTACTTATTGCATTGTGGCAGATTCTTTCTATATTTTGATCCAGAGATCAAAGGACATGGTGTTTCTCCTCCTTCCTCCAGGTCTCCCACGACTTTGCTGTGAATTTTAACGAGGACAACCCGGAGTGTGCAGGTAAGCTTTGATTCCTGCTCGTCAAACAGCAGCTCTTTGAAACAGCATGACTAAAACATTTGATATTGAGCCTCAGAAGTTCAGCTGCCCAAAGCTCTGAGCATCTCTGATCTGAATTAGTTTGATAGTGAAGCTGCAGGTTGATCAAGTAGAGATGCTACTGAGCCTTTGTCCAGCTAACTGGTATGAGCTGTAAAAGGATGCAAAACAATGGTTCTCAACGGTTCTTAGTGGTTCTCAACGGTTCTTAGTGGTTCTCAATGGATCTCAATGTTTCATAGTGGTTCTCAACGGTTCTTAGTGGTTCTCAATGGATCTCAATGTTTCATAGTGGTTCTCAACGGTTCTTAGTGGTTCTCAATGGATCTCAATGTTTCATAGTGGTTCTCAACGGTTCTTAGTGGTTCTCAATGGATCTCAATGTTTCATAGTGGTTCTCAACGGTTCTTAGTGGTTCTCAATGGATCTCAATGTTTCATAGTGGTTCTCAACGGTTCTTAGTGGTTCTCAATGGATCTCAATGTTTCGTAGTGGTTCTCAGTGATTCCCAGTGGTTCTCAATGGGTCCAATAGTTCTGAGTGATTATCAATGGTTCTCAGTGATTCTCAATGGTTCTCAGTAGTTCTCAATGTTTCATAGTGGTTCTCAATGGTTCTTAGTGGTTCTCAATGGATCTCAATGTTTCATAGTGGTTCTCAATGGATCTCAATGTTTCATAGTGGTTCTCAATGGTTCTTAGTGGTTCTCAATGGATCTCAATGTTTCGTAGTGATAGATAGATAGATAGATAGAGAATCATCAGGTTCTCAGTGATTCCCAGTGGTTCTCAATGGGTCTCAATAGTTCTGAGTGATTCTCAATGGTTCTCAATGATTCTCAATGGTTCTCAGTAGTTCTCAATGGTTCTTAGTGGTTCCCCATGATTCTCAGTAGTTCTCAATGGTTCTTGGTGGTTCTCAATGGTTCTCAGTGATTCTCAGTAGTTCTCAATAGTTTCTTAGAGGTTCTCAATGGTTCTCAGTGATTCTCAATTGTTCTTAATGGTTCTCAGTAGTTCTCAATGGTTTCTTAGTGGTTCTCAATGATTCTCAGTGATTCGCAATGGTTCTCAGTAGTTCTCAATAGTTTCTTAGAGGTTCTCAGTAGTTCTCAATGGTTCTCAGTAGTTCTCAATGGTTCTTAGTGGTTCTCAATGATTCTCAGTGATTCTCAATGGTTCTCAGTGGTTCTCAGTAGTTCTCAATAGTTTCTTAGAGTTTCTCAGTAGTTATCAATGGTTTTTAGTGGTTCTTTATGGTTCTCAGTAGTTCTCAATGGTTCTCAGTGGTTCTCAATTGTTCGCAGGATCCCCAGGAAATCACAAGATGATTTACAGAATCTAAAGTGATATATTTTCAAATATATTAATTTATTGTTTATCCTGTATGATGAATGTGACCAAACACCATGAGGCCCATCTTACATCAGAAACATCAAAATGCACTTTATTGAGTCAATAAGTAAAAATTCAAGCCAAATAATTAATTTACCCCATTATGTAATATGCCATTTTAAAGCTCTGAATCAAGGTGCGAGGTTGTTTTTCCATGGTGGTGTAGCCTTCTTAAATTCATGAATAATTCATCAAGTAAAATAGTAAACAATAGAGATTTAATCCAGTGGGCAGTCCAATCGAGGTTATGGATCTCTTTTTCAAGGAGACCTGGTCATGAACGCAGCATCAAGACGAACAACAACCACAACAAGTCAGACGTTCTGTAGAAGAAACAAAGATGTCTGCTCATTGAGTTCAGATATATGAATTGTTAAATTTAGTGGTAAACTAACATTCTGATCACGGCATCATTGATTGAAGGTATTGATCAGTGATGACAGGTGATGGAGGTGATCAGTCGACCTCTGGAGCCTCAGTGTGGATCAGAGAGCTGTCATGAAACTTTAATGAAGAGAGCTGTAAGCTACACCAATTATGGCGACTCGTGGGGGTGGGGGGGGGTATGACCCTGATCCTGCCTGTATAGTAGTGGTGATGGGGGGGGGGGGCACTGGGAACTCCACTGATCCTCTGTGGGAGGATACTGACAAAATTACTGCAAATGTTTTTATTGATTCACAAAAGGAAATATTGATTCAAATTTGCAAATAGCTGCACAAGTTGAGTCGTGTTACAACCTCACATCTTGGAAAGTACAACATCTTAGCATTTCCCAAGAAAATATCACTTGGATCACAAATTTACTCATTTCTCCAGTTTAGCGCCTGATTTATTAAGACCACTTGTGCCAATGGAGTCAAACACAATCAGAATCCCAGAGGCGCCACAGCATCGCTCTCACAGCAGCAGACACACTGTGGTTCCCCACTGTAGCTGACCTGAGACCAGCAGATGAAGCGATGCCAGTTTTGTCAATGCGGTTGGCAGGACTCCTCTTGGTTCCAGTTCACATTTTATTACATCAAGCAGCGAAAATATGATCTGACTTGGCAATCTATCGTTTTTTTTCTTTCATCCTCTGACGTTTGAAAGAGAATAATTCTCAAATTGAACTCTCTTATTTCTTTCTTATTATTCTCTTATTTTCTCTCGCCAGTTGATCCTTTGAATAGAAAAACAGCAGTCGTGGTTTTCTCAGGGTGAGAAATGTTTCTTCTGGCCGTTAAATTCTGCTTTGGATCATTGAATCAATGGGACTGATCCATTTCTATGATGTTTGCTCCATACCATCGCCACTCCTCAACATAAATATGAATTGGGTCAAACTAAAAGTCTCCTGCCAGATGTCTGCCCCATTTCTCGTGCTCAGAGGTTAGTAGATCAGAATTGGCACTTTTTATGCATCAACGGCACCAAACGCTCAGTAAATAAGGCCTTTAGTAAATAAGGCCATTAGTAAATAAGGCTTTAGTAAATAAAGCCTTTAGTAAATAAGGCCTTTAGTGTGAGATAAAGTTGTACTACTTCAGTACTTGTTTATTAATCTTGTTAATCCATCAGATTCTTGTTTTTCTTGTTGGTGATACGCGGTCACTGCTTTGGGGTTTGCACTCAGTGTACTAACATAATAACATTGTTCATATGGTCATTGAAAAGCTGGGAAAGTCATGGGATTAAAAAAAATGTAGTTAGTAGTTATATAGTTTTATAAACATCTTGTAAATGTGTTGCTGATCTTTTCCTCCAACCAGTGAAGTGTTGAATGTCTCATCTTGGCTGCTTGTTGATCCACTTCAGATCAGAAATGTCCTGATAGTTTTGGTCCTAAGAGATAGTTGGAGCAGAAATAAGACCTGGACATTTCCATGACATTTCCAAAACTATATGCACATCTTCCATTTTCCATAACTTTCCAAAACACAATATTGGAATTCCATGACTTTTCCAGGTTTTCCATGACCATATGAACCATATGAATGTCTCTCCTGCTATCTGTCTATCTCTCTTTCTGTCTCTCTGTACATACACTGTCGTCTAGATAGTCAGCATGGAGTGTGTGTGTGTGTGTGAGTTCAAGTTCCAGAGAGAGAGAGAGAGTGTTAAGGTGAAGGTCTCTCACCCTCTCCAGCAGAATGCCATTAATCAGCTCTCTGATCCACTTCAACACCAACACTGTTAATGAAGACATTGTGTGTGTGTGTGTGTGTGTGTGTGTGAGTGAAGGGGACCATGTTCTCTGTAACCTTCAGACACTAAATAACATCACAGCCTCCAGGTACCTGATATTCTGACTGAATTAACATTTCATTTGTTTCACACTTTGTTATCCAGTCCGAGTCCTTCCAGGTTAACAGATTAGAAGGCCATATAGCATACACACACACACACACACACATACACACACACACATACATACAGAATAAGATATATATAAAGAGCAAATAAAACAAGAATCATTAAAATAATAATACAAAATAAATCAGTGCAGGAATGTAATCACATGCTGTTCAGAACAGAATGGTCTCAGGTGTTCCAGGTGTGTAACATAATAACTGTGTTTTACAAGTTTGTCTAGTCTCTTTTATTTTTGTGTATTTCTGAAGTACTTTGTGACCTTAGGTACTATAGAAGGTACTAGAAATAAAGCTTTATTATATATAATCTGTCATTCTGAACTGAAGTAAATTAAACTAATCCAAAGTAATTTAATCACATCTCATCTAAAATAAACTAAAATTAAATAAATTAATCTAGACTGAGCTCTATCATGAGGGTAAACCTTTAAATGGGAGACGGTGTTTCTGTCTCTACGGTGTTTCTGTCTCTACTGTGTTTCTGTCTAGACGGTGTTTCTGTCTCTACTGTGTTTCTGTCTCTACTGTGTTTCTGTCTAGACGGTGTTTCTGTCTCTACGGTGTTTCTGTCTCTACTGTGTTTCTGTCTCTAGACGGTGTTTCTGTCTCTACGGTGTTTCTGTCTAGACGGTGTTTCTGTCTCTACGGTGTTTCTGTCTCTACTGTGTTTCTGTCTCTACTGTGTTTCTGTCTAGACGGTGTTTCTGTCTCTACGGTGTTTCTGTCTCTACTGTGTTTCTGTCTCTAGACGGTGTTTCTGTCTAGACGGTGTTTCTGTCTCTACGGTGTTTCTGTCTAGACGGTGTTTCTGTCTAGACGGTGTTTCTGTCTAGACGGTGTTTCTGTCTCTACGGTGTTTCTGTCTCTACGGTGTTTCTGTCTAGACGGTGTTTCTGTCTAGACGGTGTTTCTGTCTCTACTGTGTTTCTGTCTAGACGGTGTTTCTGTCTCTACGGTGTTTCTGTCTCTACTGTGTTTCTGTCTAGACGGTGTTTCTGTCTCTACGGTGTTTCTGTCTCTACTGTGTTTCTGTCTCTAGACGGTGTTTCTGTCTCTATTGTGTTTCTGTCTCTACTGTGTTTCTGTCTCTAGACGGTGTTTCTGTCTAGACGGTGTTTCTGTCTCTAGACGGTGTTTCTGTCTCTACGGTGTTTCTGTCTCTAGACGGTGTTTCTGTCTAGACGGTGTTTCTGTCTCTAGACGGTGTTTCTGTCTAGACGGTTTTTCTGTCTCTACGGTGTTTCTGTCTCTACGGTGTTTCTGTCTAGACGGTGTTTCTGTCTCTACGGTGTTTCTGTCTCTACTGTGTTTCTGTCTCTAGACGGTGTTTCTGTCTCTATTGTGTTTCTGTCTCTACTGTGTTTCTGTCTCTAGACGGTGTTTCTGTCTCTAGACGGTGTTTCTGTCTCTATTGTGTTTCTGTCTCTACTGTGTTTCTGTCTCTAGACGGTGTTTCTGTCTAGACGGTGTTTCTGTCTAGACGGTGTTTCTGTCTCTACGGTGTTTCTGTCTCTATGGTGTTTCTGTCTAGACGGTGTTTCTGTCTCTACGGTGTTTCTGTCTCTACTGTGTTTCTGTCTCTAGACGGTGTTTCTGTCTCTATTGTGTTTCTGTCTCTACTGTGTTTCTGTCTCTAGACGGTGTTTCTGTCTAGACGGTGTTTCTGTCTCTACGGTGTTTCTGTCTCTAGATGGTGTTCCTCTCTGTTTCCTGCCAGGTATCCAGGGCGTGGTGGAGGCCTACCAGACCTGCCTCCCCAAGCTGCAGCTCTACGGTCCCACCAACATCGCCCCCATCATCCAGAAGGTCGCCAACTCTGCCTCACTTGAGGTCCACACCAAAGAGGCCATGGTGAGTGAGGAGGAGGGTTGTGACCAGAGGGTTGCTGGTTCAAGTCCTGGGCTGACTTGAAAAATCTGAAATCTTTTTCAGCCCAAGCCTGCTTCACATTCATACAGTTTTAAATATTCACACTGGGACCCACAGTCTTCTACTGGTGTCCACTGAGCAGTTGCTCAAGAGCACCTTGACAGCAGTGGTGTAAAATCCAGGTCCAGAAAGTAAAAGAACTTGCCAGGGTTTTATTTAGATGTTCTAATTAGTTCCATTCTACCTCATGGGGAGGGACTGATAATTGCGATCACCTGGTTAAGAGCACAGGTGGAGAAAAATCCTGGCAGGACTCTTACTTTCTGAACCCGGAATTTTACACCTCTGCTTGACAGTAGTTGTGGAGCAAGGAGAGATTAACTGT
The DNA here is from genome assembly GCA_034670405.1 of Hoplostethus atlanticus. Lineage (NCBI taxonomy): Eukaryota > Metazoa > Chordata > Actinopteri > Trachichthyiformes > Trachichthyidae > Hoplostethus > Hoplostethus atlanticus. Next base: position 253,206 of record JAXDDX010000066.1, on the reverse strand, counting down.
TCTTATTGTCATTAACTGTGACAAACAGCTGGTCTGGGATTTGAACCTTCCTGTCTTAAGCCTTCTTCCCTAACCTCTGGGCTATTTCCACTGTGAATTCTTTGGGACTGCAACCTGACCGAAGGGACTTGATTTCCCGGGGAATAATCACAAAGGGTGTGCGGTCAGGCACAATGGGCACAGAGATGGAGGATCCGGTTAACTGGTTTATTGATTTCGTTTGTGGGTTTGCATGTTCCAGGATTATTGCTCGATTGACAAAGTTAACCGTTGATTGGTCTTGATGTGATTCAACATAATCAATATAAACTCTCAAACAAAGCATGGTGTGCTGCTGCAGACAAAAGGGGAGTGGTGGATTGTCATCCCTTTTAAAGGGCCAGCAATCAGGGTTGGTGGAGGCGGGGTTCTCGGCCGAGCCCAGCTTAACCGTTGAGTGCCGCTCTTCACAACATTCACCCCAAACCAAACGGCTTTGCTCAAGGGCACCTCGACAGTAACTATTGGACAACATTTCTCATCGACTTTTCCCTCCCAAATTTTCCCAGACAATCTGGGGATTTGAACTGGCAACCTTTATCAAACTAATAACGGGTATAATCCTTATTTAGGTTATGCATCGGCCCTGCTGAAGTGTCCTTTAGCAAGACACTGAATTACCTACCAGCTAAAGGGTTGCTGCTCTGTAGCTGACCCTGACCCTGACCTCTGACCTCCCTGGCGGGGTTAAGTGAAAAGAGAATTTCCCAATCAAATGAATATGAGTAAGGTAATAAAAGTCACATTGAACCGCAGATACTGTTCGAGACTAGCTGAGATATCAATGGAAAGAATATTGATTGGTTATGTATTGATTAATGATAGATAAATAGCTGACTGGGGAGAGATGTTTTTCCCGGTTTTGGACTCTGTCTTTTTCTGTCTTCTATTTCTCTCAGCAATACTTCATCCTGTTGATCCTGACGGACGGCGTCATCACCGACATGGCCGACACGAGGGAGGCCATCGTCCAGGCCTCCCACCTCCCCATGTCCATCATCATCGTCGGCATCGGTAATGCCGACTTCAGCGACATGCAGATGCTGGATGGCGACGACGGGATTCTCCGCTCACCCAAGGGAGAACCCGTCCTCCGAGACATCGTTCAATTCGTCCCCTTTCGCAACTTTAAACATGTGAGTCTCTGGGTGGAACCTGGGCGTCAATGTATGGCAAGGTATATGCCAGAGTGACTTCCAATGAGACCAACAGAAGAACCAATGAGCTTCGACTCCTAGATCACCAACATTACAAGCAACCAATAGTAATGACATCAAGGGTCAGAGATCAGTGAGCAGCTGATTTTCACAGCCGGGCCAGTCTCCTCCTCTTCTGCCTCCATCTGGCCCAATCCCATTCCACCCCCGAGGCCCTCACCCTCTCCACGCCACCTCCGTTTGCCTGTTCATGTGGAGGCTTCGCCACATTGAGGGCCATCCCAAAGCAGTTAGCGGGGAGTGGGAGGTGCTATAAAACCCTCCAACAGTGAGTGTACATCACTGCCGACTTAGGTGCATCACACACTAGAGGATATTACTAAGATTATTGTGCCAGAGGGAGCCTGAATGCACCACCTCACGTGATCTCATGGGGAAGTAAATGTAAACAAAATGTAGACTGACATGGTGAAACCGGTGCAACTTGCTTTACTTATATTATATTGCAACACGTAAGGTAAAAGACGTTTCATTCATTCCCGCCCACATTAGGTAAAATAAAGCATAGACATAAAACGGGAAGAATATTTACATTTTAATCCAATCAAAGAGGACAGAATCAAATGCATACAGTGTACATTGCAAACAATAAAATAGTTTCAATGCTGTGATGTGTGTTACCTTGTTTACAGTGAGCCGTTAAACTAGCTGAACTAACCTTAACTATCAATATTGCAAATATGCTTCTGCAAACATGTCAAAAGAACCAGTGCATCAGAAAGGAAAATACAGTCAAACAAAACTGAACTTCAACGTTAATAATGTTACATCCCTGACGTCCACAACTCCGTTGGAGCCTGGCCCTCCACTAGAACCAGCGCAGCCAGAAGAACCCCAAAGCAGCAGCCCTGTGCCGCTGAGACTGTCAACCCGCCGGCATTGAACCGAGACAGGCTAGCGCTGGCGACGGGTAAAGCTGCACAGATAATTGTAGACAAAAAGGAGACCGCTAGATCGTTTGGCCACAGAGAAAGTACTTTAATGCAAATTGGTACAAAAATAGAGAGCGGTTAATTCTTTGCTGCTGTCAAACAGTTTGTAACTTTCTCCAAATGTGGAGATGACGGCGTCTGCCAGCCTGTGGTGCAAGCAAGCTATAGTTACTCCGCATAAGTTTAGTGCGAGTCTCCGGTCTATCTACCGCTACACACACACACACACACATACGCTCTTTTTGGCCCCCGCACTTCTGAAATGAATCCGGCTCCGTGCTTGGAAGACACGTTATATAGGCAGTCGTGTTCTTGCCACATATCGACAAGCCTTTCCTCCCTCTCAGCTGTCCAACGCACCAGTACAACAGTTTGTTGTTGTTTCTTCATTCACTTCCGTGTCCTTGTAGATTGTCTCTCTCATTGGCTATTGTGGTCCCGCTCGGAAAGCAGTGACGTAATCATCACGATTTGAAATCCTAGATATCAAACACGTTTGATATTATCGGGGCGGCCCCGATGCGTCCCCGAGCAGATCTGGAGGTTTAAGATTGGATCTGTAAACCGCTCACATTACCAGATAATCGGTGCCGAACATCGGTGCCGAACAAGGTCCCGTCCAGATCACTCCGCCGATTGTCGGGAGGGCCGAATCGGGGATAAATCGGCCCAATTCTCCTCTAGTGTGAGTCCTTAGCATTGCTAGTTTGTCTTTCTATGTGCTCAGCTGCTACTGCTGTGCTTAGTGCTCTTCTGTCTAGACCAGTTAGTTACCTGATTGTCTGTTTTTGTACCTGCCTGATCTACACTCCAGTAAACCTACTATGAGTTACTTCTGCCTTTTGTCTGCATCTGGGTCTGCCGAAGTTCAAGTCTTACAGTACGAACTAGTAATGAATAGACTGAGGACAGAGCTTAAGTACATGCAGGGTTGATGAGCTGATGGAACCCAGCAGCATGGTGAACCCAGAGGCACCCCTACAAACCAGAGACACTATAGCAGGGCTATTCAACCATGTGCCATGGAGGGCCGAGAGTATGCAGGTTTTCTCTCCAACCAAACACCACAGCAGGTGATTTCACTGATTAGTCCCTCCTCTCTGGTTGAAGGTGTGTTAATCAGTGAAATCACCTGCTGTGGTGTTTGGTTGGAATGAAAACCTGCATACTCTCGGCCCTCCATGGCACATGGTTGAATAGCTCTGGACTATAGAGTCGAGGCAGAAGAGGAGGAGACTGGCCCAGCCATGACACTGACTGTGTTTCTGTCTCAACAGAATTGAATCTTCATGGTTAATTTCTGTCTGTTTCTACTGAACTGATCATTTCATCACTGATCCATCTGATTGATTTAGTGTTTAGATCATGTAGCTTCTTAGCTAGCTAACCATAGTATCTGGTCAGCTAACCATCACTGTCTTGTTGTTAGCACATCTGATTAGCACACTAGCTAACGTATCTAGTAGATGTTAGCATTAGCAGTCTTTAGCCCTAGTCTCTAGTTCAACACACTCTGAGTTGGAGCTGGAGAAGAGTCAGCTCAGTTAACAGTTAATTATTTGTGTGACCCAAGAATGATCATGGATAATAGAGAAGAAAGAAATTAGCTAGACAGGGCTAGCAAGGATTTTAACTTAAAGATAAGAGCATATTGTAGCAAGTAGAGCAGGATGATATGGGAGAGGAGGATGCAAAGTTCTGGAAGAAATGACTTTCAGTCTGCGACGGAAGATACAGAGGCAATCTGCCATCCAATCTGAAATGGGAAGATTTTTATTTCACTCAAATGTGTCTTCAATCTTAAAAACTGAAAATTGGACACTGTACAGTGGAGATTTATCCTGTTGGTTTAGAGACCCTGATTTTCCCTCCTGGGTTTAATCTTTTTGATGAATATGATTTTCTGGTTTTCTTGGTCCAAGAGGAAACAATCTTTCATTTGGCAGCAGAACAACAAGGTAGAGACGAGGAGTTTTGATTGACACTCTTTGTCTTCCCTTTCTTCAAAAGGAAGAAACAGAGAAATGTTATTTCATAATTTCAAAAACGTCCGTTTGAAGCTTAGTCCACTATGGACAGCTCAGCAGAACCAGTAAAATGTCTACATATATTACAAATAACACACAATCTGGAGTACTGTATGTATTTATGTATGTATGTGTGTACTAAGAATGTATGCATGTACTTTATGCAAGTATGTACGTATGTATGTTCTATGTATGTTGTATCTACATATGTATGTAGGTATGTATGTGTGAGTGCGTGCATGTAAGTATGTATGTAGATGTATGTATTCAGAGTATCTCCCTGTCTTCCTCCCCAGGCATCTCCAGCAGCTCTGGCTAAGAGTGTGCTAGCAGAAGTGCCCAACCAGGTGGTTGACTACTACAACAGTAAGGGCATCAAGCCCAAAGTGCCCAGCGAGTACCAGTCTTCCAGGCCGTTCGGCCCCTGAGCGACCCCACGGACACAGACCGCACGCTTTCCCTGGACTTTGAAAAATGTTTACTGTGTTTTGTTCTTTGTTTATTTGGTTGTTAAAGATGCTATGTGTATCATTTTATCATCAATAAATCATTACCACATTCATTTTGAGACATTAGTAGAAATACCGTCAATAAATGAGACCATAACTGAGAAGCCTGTCAGCCTCTACCAGCCTCTACTCTCCATTCTACATTGTGGCCACCGGGTCGATTAGGAGGGAAATTTGTTGGATTGCTTTACGGCACAAAACAGGAAGAGGGCGCTGTTCTTCCAGCACAAGTAGAGCTATTTTAACATCCTCTGTGGCAGCAAGCAAGGGGGTTTATGGGAAATGTGGCCTTTAATTTGGAGAAAGACTAGCACTAACCATACCACTGGTGTGAGATAGAGCCTACCATTCATCTCCACCATGGTCTCATTTGTTTACGGTAATTATACCAAGGTATCATGTTTAAAATACTACACGTAGCACCTTTAATTTCCATTGTGCATGCGGGGCCCACAGAGGCTTGCATCCGTGAAGAGATTGTAAGGTTCAGAGCGTTTTTACGGACGTCAAAACCACACAAACACAAAACAACCAACCCAACGCTGCTTCCCTGCAGAAAAGCATGACGGCTGGGGAAGCAGTCGATGAAGGAATGTATGAAGCTACCCCCCTCGCCAGGCCCGGTTTGTTTTTATAAGAGTTTGTTGAGATTTTGCTAAATTTCGTAAGGTTCGTACGTTGTAAAGCATTTTGAATCTCTGCCAGATGAACAAGCGAGCTGCCTTTCAGAGCCGTCTGCATCCTCTACAGTTCTTTTCTAAGGCGAGGCAGATGCATGAACTGTTGTTTTGCATGCAAATATTCATGCGGGACTCATAGGTCCTCGTGGTTTCTGTTTTCTGGTAGTGACTAATATGAGTAATAATGACGTTTACAGTATACCCGGCGCAGGGGATGTTCTACTCCAAAGCATGTTCACATGTAAATGAAAATGTGTGAGTAGATTTAAAAGCACAACCTGAGTATCTTGACTATCTTTGGCGAGGTTTCTAGATTATGGTGATAGATTATGGTCACGTGTAGCACCGATACCTGCCAATCTCACTTTCTCCCTTTGTAGGGCTGGTTGATTTTTATTTGGTTTTACTTTTATTTTTAATTGGTGTAACATGTAGAACTGGTTCGCCTGTTATTCCTATAATCTTCATCCACCAAAAATGACCTTTGGTGTGATATGAGATGTATGCTGAATTTAATAATTCAGAAACGTTATTATTATTATTATTATTATTAAACTTGTTAAAAAAGTACAAAACAAAGTTACAACTTGCTATAGAGGAAACGAACAAGTCTAAAGATAGTTAAGACTTAATATATTTGAAATAGTAATAGTGAAACCTATTTACAAATTAGATTTATAGACTGAATGAAGCCTTTAACAAAATGTTAAGTTTAAATCAACATGACAAAGGAATATATCAAATACAAAATAAAACAAATAAAATAAAAGTTATATCCTACAATGTGTATGTTTGCCGATAAGCAAGGCAGCACTGAACTGCTAATCCTGATTTGATCTCTCCCATACGAAGAGAGAAAAGGAGAACGGCAAGTACTGGGCCTAGATCACGAGTTATCGTTGTGTAACCATGCAGTATTGTGTGCAAAACAATGACAAACTAATTTATGATAATAAACGCTTTATCAATAACATCGTGACTTGGTGTCGAATGTTGGAGGTGGGTTGGGCTTCTGAGTTGAACGCAGCAGATGCTGGAAATGTTTCAATAATCAGAATCACTTTTAAATGTAGGAGTTTTGACACTACTGAGTTTAACAATAACAGTAGAAAATACATATAGAGGCTCTGCAGTGAAGTCACAAATCAACCAGGTCTGATCCAGGATCAGTCTGTCAGTTCATAATGTGTCAGTAGAACCAGTTGACTGTCTGAACCAGGTTGTTGTGGTGTGTCTGTAGATCATCCAGTAACGTTCTCAGTAAAAGTCATCAGTGTGATCAGGTAGATTTGTCTCCAAATGTAGGTTACTGTGACTCAGTAAACTGTCTTGTCTTTAGCCCTAGTCTCTACTCCAAAACACTCTGAGTTGGAGCTGGAGAAGAGTCAGCTAGTTAACCTGAACAAACTGGTAGCTAGCTAACTAGCCAGCAGGCTAGTTTAGTTACTGTTAACATGGGACTACTAGCCACTGCTAACGCTAGCTTCTACTAGCTACGTTAGCTAGTGTGCTAACCAGATGTGTTAACAACAAGACAGTGATGGTTAGCTGACCAGATACTATGGTTAGCTAGCTAACAAGCTACATGATCTAAACACTAAATCGATCAGATGTATCAGTGATGAAATGATCAGTTCAGTAGAAACAGACAGAAATTAACCATGAAGATTCAATTCTGTTCTGACAGAAACACAATCAGAGAGGATGACCTCCAAGATGGCCGCCAGAGGGGGCGGGGCTACATCACCTAGAAGCCTCTATTGACAGTAGACGATGCATATCAGTCTACATACGTTCAGAGGGAGGCGTTCCCCAGTAAAGTACTGGATCTTTACGTCTCCTCAACAACTCAACTGGATTCCTAAAGTATCTGTGATTGTGTTTTGTGTTGACGGAGGGTAAGAGATGGTGACATCTCATTACTGCCCAGAGCTGCTGGCATTTGGAGTAATTGTGTCTTGGCAAATAATAACACTATCTGTCGTCAGCAGTGTGTGTGTGTGCTTGTGCATGTGTGTGTGTGTGTGTGTGTGTGTGTGTGCATGTGTGTGTGTGTGTGTTTTCCAGTAAATGCCACTGTAACAAAGAGGATCCATGCAGAGGAGCTCAATGAAATCATAATGAACAGTCTTATTATATTATTATGGGTACTTGCCTTCAGTCCTGTGTGTGTGTGTGTGTGTGTATGTGTGTGTGAGAGAGAGAGAGAAAAAGAGAGGGTGTGTTCATATTTGCTCTTTCTCTCACTATGACTTTGTGTGTGTGTGTGTTTAAACATCTCACTCTTTCTCTCTCTCTGAAGGTGTGTGTGTGTGTGTGTGTGTGTGTGTGGTGCGCGAGTCTTCTAGGAAATAACACAGGAGGAAAGATGTTCAAACCAAACAGAGCAGCTCAAAGGAATCATAATGTGTATATGTCATATGCCTTCAGATCTGGTGTGTGTGTGTGTGTGTGTGTGTGTGTGTGTGTGTGTGTGAAAGCTCTCATTGGCCAGTCTTCTCTGAATGTCTCATGCTCATAGATCATAGTTGGTCATTGTCCCTATGATCCGTATGTTCCTGGTAGATTGTACACTTCAGCGTACACTATGTTGAGTGATAGTAGGCTCCATGCTAACACTTTAGCGTGCACTATGTTGAGTGATAGTAGGCTCCATGCTAACACTTTAGCGTACACTATGTTGAGTGATAGTAGGCTCCATGCTAACACTTTAGCATACACTATGCTGAGTGATATTAGGCTCCATGCTAACACTTTAGCATACACTATGTTGAGTGATAGTAGGCTCCATGCTAACACTTCAGCATACACTATGCTGAGTGATAGTAGGCTCCATGCTAACACTTTAGCATACACTATGTTGAGTGATATTAGGCTCCATGCTAACACTTCAGCAGACACTATGTTGAGTGATAGTAGGCTCCATGCTAACACTTCAGCATACACTATGTTGAGTGATAGTAGGCTCCATGCTAACACTTCAGCAGACACTATGTTGAGTGATATTAGGCTCCATGCTAACACTTTAGCATACACTATGCTGAGTGATAGTAGGCTCCATGCTAACACTTCAGCAGACACTATGTTGAGTGATATTAGGCTCCATGCTAACACTTTAGCATACACTATGTTGAGTGATAGGAGGCTCCATGCTAACACTTCAGCATACACTATGTTGAGTGATAGTAGGCTCCATGCTAACACTTCAGCAGACACTATGTTGAGTGACAGACAAAAATTGAAGAAGCAGCACCTTTCCTGCAGGCTCTCCAGATAGAGCTCAGACAGGTGAAGCATGTTGCAGGACAGACTGGTTGAGCTCGTCTCAGTATGATCAGGTTGGACAGGATAACAGGAGAAGGTGTTGAGTTGTCTTCAATGCATCAGCAGTCAGACGCTATTTATCAACCCAGGACAAGACTGCATCTGGAACACTGAACACTGAAATGACTCGAACCCTCAAACAGATTATGTTGTTGACGAGAATAATGTGAAGGAACCAAATATTTTAAAATGAAAAGTTGTAGTGATGAGTTGTTAATTGAACCCGGGTCATCGGTCATCGACCTCCACAGCCTTACTTTCCACTGCTCTGTTTCAATGTCAAGCGACTTCCTGTTTCTAGCGGTGTCTCCTCCACCTGATCCTGGATTTGCCAGGTAGCTGAGAGACAGATACTCTTAGATATTCCCTGAGACCTCGGCGGGTCCGGGACCTGACTGCCATCAATTGTGTCAAAGGAACATGGGAAGTTTCATCTTCTGGAAAGAGCAAATTAAAGCAAGTAGAAGAGGAAGCAGTGGAAGAGGTGATGTGATGGAGGCTGGAACCCTCCCACTGTGGAGACGACAGCCTCTCCATCATCTCAACCAGCAAGCCTCTAATCCCCCTGCCGCCACCTCCACCCTCCCACCGACTCCATCTTCTGCTCCAGAGCTCATTTTATTCATCCCCTTTTTGTTGTTGTTCATTTTCCTGCTTATTGAGCTTTGATGTCATTTATTTTCCGTTAGGCAGCTCAGTCAGCGTGCCCTGATTTAGTCAGTTGTCTTTACAAACCCCTCAAGGTTTCTTTCGCCTCCACATTTCGCTGTTTGTTTCTTCTTCTCTTCTTCTACCATCTTTCTGTAAGGGATTTGGGTCAACTGGCCAACTCACTTCTCATTCTCTGCTGCCATGCATAGGTTGTGTGATTCCGACTCAGCAGACATCAGCTGATTCGGGCTGAGCACCACTCAACTCGCTTCACAGGCACAGGAAGTCAGTCATTATTTCTACAGATTTACAAAACCGAGGTTACAACTAAAGAACAGAAACACAAACATGAGATAATAGCATCAACAGAAAGCCTAATGCGTTTTATGGCAGTTTGATGATCGGATTTCGATTGAGGGACCTGAAGTGACCTTTAGGTTGTATTAGGGTGGCGGTGCCAGGATGGTTTTTAGAGGCCCGTGGACCGAGGGACTGGCTGGTCCCGCAGGATACATCTAGTCCCCTATAGCAGGGTTAGGGTTAGCGACATGCTAGTTGGTGATACATCAAGCTGACAAATAAAGAGCCAGTTATCAGGAAACCAGAGAATTGATGATCACCAATACTACTACTAGTCATAGCAGTGTGTAGTAGTAGTACCAGTGTTACAGTAAAACGTCCTGCTGTCCTACAATGAATGGAGCTAGCCAAGCTACCATGAAGCCGACTCCAGCCAGGTTGACCTTCCCTCCATCCATCTTGTTTTCAGTCTATATTATGTTTTTTCATGTTACAGTTTTTCTCAGTCGCTTTGGAACATTTCTCAAATCATCCTTTAGATTTGCAAAACAGTGAGTGCATTTCTCGAAACAATTGGTACAAACAGCACCACACAATGGATTACCTGCAAAAGCCCGTAACTCAAAATCCTGAGTTCATCTCTCAAAAGTAAATCTTTGTCAGTGAACATGTCAGTCCATCAGAATGACAAGTCCTTGTGTCATTGAGTACAAACAAGATAGTCAGAATGCTTAGCCATGTTGTCAATATAACAATATAACATTAAACTATGGCAAATGATTGAAAATGCACAAGACTGCACTTTTTCTGTGGCATATATCAATTTCAACAGTACAAAGTTGCACATTACTGTATGTGGGAGATTGATTGCAAGAGATTGGACAGGATTCACATTTACGCTTTTACTGTTTGTATTGTAATTTATTGACAGGCCATGTCATTGCGATACAGAAAAGAAAAACTGTTTTACAGCTCTGCATAGCACAAAGGAAAAAAATACAAATTAGAAATGTAAACATAGGAAACACCGAACTGAACATGCAGCGCTGTATGGGGAATTACAGTGCAGTCTTTCTACACCTCCTGACGTTCCTGTCTGTCGGCCACAGATTCTCATCCACATCACAACGGATATCTTCCCTTGCAATGCAGCACGGGAAGAATCTTCTGGAATGTCTTATCCATCCACTGCAGGTGTGTGCTGTGATGTCCTCACATGCTGCATCCATGGCAGCCAGCAGGGTCATCTGAGTATGTGGCTGGCGATCGTAAACCTTACACCTCCATGCTGAGTAGAAGGAATGGGGAATAGGGTGGGAGGAATTCCATCAGCATCCTGTAGTGGGTCGCAAACCATTGCCTGATGGTGTTTGAGTGATGGATACTCACATTATCCCAAATTACCACATACTTTGGTAAATCATCTCAAATCAGACCCCTGTCATCATCAGGGATGAGATCCCTGTAGAGGGTGTCTAGGAAGGTGAGGTGATGCTGTGTGTTGTATGGCCCTATAATGGGAATACGAGTTAGCACACCATGCTCTGAAACAGCAGCACACAGTAAATCAGCGTTTTATCATCTTCGCAATATTGCCAAAATTCGACCTATGCTAACAGAGGCAGACGCAGAAATTTTAGTACATGCCTTTGTATCATCCAGAATCGATTATTGCAATGTCCTTTTCTCGGGCTTACCTACTGGGCGCACTAAAAAACTACAACTGGTCCAGAATGCTGCTGCCAGAATCCTGACCAAAACGAGGAAATTCGACCATATAACTCCCATCCTGTCCTCATTACACTGGCTACCAATTCAGGCCAGGTGTGACTTTAAGGTGCTTTTACTTACATATAAATCATTACATGGGATGGCACCGTCCTATTTATCCGATTTGATTAAACCTTATAAACCGCCACACGCCCCTCAGATCTCAGGACGCTGGCTACCTGTCTATCCCAGCAGTCAAAAAGAAAACTGCAGGTAACAGAGCCTTTTCTTACCGGGCTCCCTATCTCTGGAACAGTCTGCCTGCCTCAATCAGAGAGGCAGCTCTATCGAAGTCTTTAAGTCAAGGCTAAAAACCCATTTATTCTCTCTGTCATTTGACCAGCCTTGAGGGAGTGGCTCAGTCTCTTCTCAGAGTAAGGCTAGACCAGTTAGCTCATCCTAGATCAGGGTCCTGATGGATACTAGCATCCTGCCTACATGTCCTATTCTCCTGATCTACCTGCTCCTGTCCACTGACGCTGGTCATGTTTGTGTGAGTGAGAGTGTGTGTGTGGGTGAGTCTCCTATCTGTTCCAGGCTGTCAGGGTGTGTGTGGGTGAGTCTCCTATCTGTTCCAGGCTGTCAGGGTGTGTGTGGGTGAGTCTCCTATCTGTTCCAGGCTGCAGCCCGGCAGAGTTGGCGTCTGGTTGGTCCCGCCTCCTAGGACGATGCTGACTGAGCGGACGTTGCGTTCTCCTATCTGGGCAGTGTTGGTGCCTGCATGGTCCCCTAGTCCTATGATGACGCTGACTGAGTTGCCGTTGCTGTGATGCCGCCCCATCAGATCTGGATGTCCCACCAAAATAAACTTTCATATATTGTGTATACGCTGCTTGCCCAAACTCGGCATCTATTGCACGCCCAACCGTCCTGGTAGGGGGATCCCTCTCTGAGTAGCCCCTCCCAAGGTTTCTCCCAATTTTCCCAGTGAGGGTTTGTGGGAGTTTTTCCTTGTCCTCTGTGAGGGTCTAAGGCTGGGGGATGTCGTGTACTAACCATTTATTATTTTCACATGTTGGGCACTGTGAAGCCCTTAGAGACTGTAACGGTGATTAAGGGCTGTACAAATAAATGTGATTTGATTTGATTTGATTTTGATGTTCCCTCCCCGTTGGCCTGGCACATCCACAGTAGCTCTGTGGCCGATGACATCCTGACCACGCCTTCTGCCTTTGGCCAGGTTGAAGCAGCCTCATCCAGGTAGATGAAGTTGTGAGGTGGTTCACTTGATTCCAGTTCCATTATACGCTATATCCCAGAAGATACAAAATTAGTTTCATGAATTACATGTATTTTCATTTTGGACAAGATACTGTTATATCAAATGTATACATATTGCATGTTCTTTTCTACATCCATAGCAAATGTGTACAGGTCACACTTATTGTACTGTATATCACTATACAATGTTGTACTGTTTACTGTAAAGTACAGTTACTGTATGCACATAGAAGTTTTACCTGTACATACTGGTACCGTAGCTCCTTCACTCTGTCACCATTCCTTTCAAATGGTACATGGTACAGCTGTTTCATCTGGTGTCTTTTCAGCACCCTGTCGATAGTTGAGATGCTAACAGATTGGATGTTCTCAAAGACATTGTTGTATTCTATAATGGCACTCTGTATCTCCCTTAGTCTAATGGAATGATTTGCTTTGACCTGGTGCAAATAGCCTCCTCCTGTTGAGGTGTGAAAAGGGCCCTCTGCCAGCCCTGTGAGGTAGTCTTGCATTCCTATGTGGGAAAAATACAAACA
>JAXDDX010000066.1:205000-235000 GCA_034670405.1 Hoplostethus atlanticus | reverse complement strand
TGCTGGTAGTTTTCATTCCAGCTGCTGTTTCAGTGACAGGTGAAGTAACTAGCTGTCTGTCTGGGCCCTGAGGACTGAGGTGAGGACCACTGAGCTAGCATACTGCTACACTGGGAATGTGACTTTGTTGTTTGTGTCAATTATAGGGGGGGGGGGGGTATTCCTACTGGTCCTAGTGTCCATACATTACATCATACCCCTTTGATACTGTGTGTGCAGATGGGTAGACATGGATAGTCCATAGGGTAGATCAGAACCAGATCGTGTTAATGTGTTAATGACTGGAGGGTCGCTGGTGGTAATCTGGGAACTGAAGCTGATTCTACTGCTGCCATCAGTCAAGCTCAATAAGATGTGATGGTTTTAATAAGCATCCTCTTCATCACGGGTGATTTAGTTCTGTCTAATCTTCCTTCAAACCAGCTCAGATAAATGTGTCTCTTCAGAAACAGAAGATCAGTGAAATGGTTCTCCTAAACCCCTGAGGACCAAGGAGGAGACAGCAGAGGATCAACTCTGAGGCTTTCTGAGATCAATGTGAAGCATGTGATGTAATCAACATCTTAGTCTAGGAGAATAAAAGGTAGAAATATGACATCATCTGTCTTCCTCCTCCAATCAGCTGCTCTGAATGGAGGCAGGCAGAGCTAAACAGGAGGTCTACTCCAGATGCCAGCCGGGGCACCCATATCTCACCAATTGATGGGAATTATGCAACCTTACAAATTTTCTGCCTCACTTCTGAATCTCATGTGATTGAGAACACAAGGTCTCCCTTTGTAGAGCGCTATCGTCCGACGGTCTCCGTGAATATCAGGGGAGTTATTTGGAGTTTATTGGGAGTGTGCGAATGGGTTGGGAATGCCAGGAGAGAACAACTGAGGCCTTTAATGCTGAGTAAAGGGCTGTGGATGAGTGAGGAACTTCAGGTTTATCAGGGGAGAGGTGGCATCCTCCCTTAAGACACTGGATGAGTTGATAGACAGGCTGGGCAGGTTGGCGAGCCCTTGCGTTGTGGCATTCCATCCCTCAGATTCACACTGCTGTTAACTTCTGACGCACCACACCTTCACTTTTCACCACTTCCTAGATTTGTCAGAGGCTTTAAGTAGGGTGTGACTAGGTGAGCCACTCCAGCGCGAAAAAGCAATATTCCTAGGCACATTAAAATTAAAAACAGACGCATGCATCCGCTTACGTCGCTGTTCTACCAAATGTGTTGTGCTGATCTGCTGAAGAATGCATTAAAGAATCTGTTTTAATTGGCCAAGTATTTTTGCACAGAAGAGGAATTCGACTTGCTGGGTTGTTTGCGTAGCTCGTTAAACACAAAAAACATAGTATATAAAAACTGAATCTGCAATACAATATGCACATGGCTCTCTGTTGGAACCTGACTGATTGCACTGATGGGAAACTACGGGAGAGAGAATATTGCACTGGATGCACTGAGTGCTTTGAACGCTGCAAAGGAAAAAAGCTGCACACATCAGAGTATAAATAGGTGTAAATATATAACTATACGGCCAGAAAATAGTTTCCTATAAAAGAATAGTTTGTTAAATCCGTTTAACTGAACGTGTCCAGTGAAAACCGTTTTGTAACAATGCCTGACCATGGAAATGATCATCTCTAGGTCTATCTGGGGCAAGGGTTAAACATGGCCTCCATGCAGTAGTAGCTCATATTTCCAACACCGCTGATCTTCTATGTCAAATCTATCAGACATGGGGCTTCTTAGTCTTAGGTTTTAAGGTCTTGTAGGGGAGGGGGTTGATGGTACAGGTAGGGCCTACTGGCGTCTCAGTCATGCCTGCCATTTCTGCCCTGGTCGAGTTATTGAGGCAGGTTAGACGGTGGTTCTCCATCGTTCTCCGGTCAGGCCCCCATCTGAGCATTTTGACAACATTTTCATTTTTTGGTAAAGTTGGTTCCGCTTGATTTTCCACACCAACCAACCAACTCAGTGAAAGAGTTACACACCAACCAACCAACTCAGTGAAAGAGTTACACACCAACCAACCAACTCAGTGAAGGAGTTACACACCAACCAACCAACTCACTGAAAGAGTTTCACACCAACCAACCAACTCACTGAAAGAGTTACACACCAACCAACCAACTCAGTGAAAGAGTTACACACCAACCAACCAACTCAGTGAAAGAGTTTCACACCAACCAACCAACTCAGTGAAAGAGTTACACACCAACCAATCAACTCACTGAAAGTTACACACCAACCAACCAACTCAGTGAAAGAGTTACACACCAACCAACCAACTCAGTGAAAGAGTGACTAGTAGTTTTCCTACCTGTTGAATGCAGTTATTGTGAGTCGCTCTGGATGAAGCGTCTGCTAAATGCCTGTAATGTAATATTATTATAATATATATAAATACAGTACTGTGTAATGTATTATTATTATAATATATATAAATACAGTACTGTGTGATGTAATATTATTATAATATATATAAATACAGTACTGTGTAATGTATTATTATTATAATATATATATATAAATACAGTACTGTGAAAGTATGTAAAGAAATCTGTAAAGCGAAGATGCTTTCAAAAATAATGAGATAAAGTTTCTAAATTACTATAAAGAGCAGTAATGTAAAACTAATGCAGAAAACAAAACAAACATCTAAGACCAAATGTATATAGAAATCATCCATCCACAGTACTGTATATATATATATATATATATGATACTAACAACAGTCAGCTGAGTTCAGTTGTGATCACAGAGAGCTGACAGAGCGAAATCGAACAAAACAAACAAAATGCAGATGGAAAGTAAAGACAAACCTCAACTGGACATCAGGATCTTCGGCTCCGTTCACACTGCAGCGATAGGACCTGACTGTGATGATCAGAGGATCAATAACATCACATTTGGTTTCCGTCTGTGTATCTATGTGTTAGATAGTGTATATTTGTTGTTGTGTGTATTGTGTGTCCTCCTGGCTGGCTGCTGTGTTTCCATCTTAATATGAGCTTCTCCAGATAACATCCTGATCCGGATCAGATTGTACCAGCAGGTGTAAATGGGGTCTGATACCTCAGAATGAGTCAGCAGAATCCATTCAACACTGTTATGGAAGCTCAGAAACCAACAGCAAATAAATGAATCCCAGTTGATATTGTTGACATACGAGAAAACAGCTTGAAATGATGATTCAGCCCAGACAGGGTTGAGCTGGAGGACACAGATACACTAGTTACTGTACTTGACTAGAGTACTGAGTATTTACCAGCAAATGAGAAATTGATCCATATTATACCTACAAATTGATTGATACCTATACCTATTACTATTACCTATTATTATTATTGATACCTATTACTGTTAACGTACTTCAGTAGTATCAGCAGACAGAAAGACAATTGATGTTTGTAATGGATAACATGAAGAATTTGGTGGAAAATTGCAATAATATAATAAATGTAATAGTGTTCCTCACTGTGGTGTTATTCACTGTGGTGTTCTTCACTGTAGTGTTCTTCACTGTGGTGTTCCTCACTGTGGTGTTCCTCACTGTGGTGTTCTTCACTGTGGTGTTCCTCACTGTGGTGTTCCTCACTGTAGTGTTCCTCACTGTAGGTGTTCCTCACTGTGGTGTTCTTCACTGTAGTGTTCCTCACTGTGGTGTTCCTCACTGTGGTGTTCCTCACTGTAGGTGTTCCTCACTGTGGTGTTCTTCACTGTGGTGTTCCTCACTGTAGTGTTCCTCACTGTAGTGTTCCTCACTGTGGTGTTCCTCACTGTGGTGTTCCTCACTGTAGTGTTCCTCACTGTGGTGTTCCTCACTGTGGTGTTCTTCACTGTGGTGTTCCTCACTGTAGTGTTCCTCACTGTGGTGTTCTTCACTGTGGTGTTCCTCACTGTAGTGTTCTTCACTGTGGTGTTCCTCACTGTGGTGTTCCTCACTGCTCTTCCCAGAGATCACCTGTCAATCAAACAGTGTGTCCAGTACTGTGACGTCTTCCTCCTTGGATTTCCTGTTGATGGAGTTTGAGTTCCTGTAGGTGGCGCTCTTTTCTTTGTCTGTTCAGCCATGGTGGCTATTGCTGCTCATGCTAACTACCCAGTTCTTCTTCTGTTGAAACGTAAAACGCATCACTTCCTGTCTCCAGAGGGTTTCTCCCAGGAAAGACCTACCTGACACCGGGTGTTGAGAACGGCAGATGGAGAAGCTTCATGATGGTTGAGGTTGATGATGTTGAGGTCCAGAGATCAGAGAGAGGAGAGGAAATGGATTATTACTTCTTTAAAATAACAATCATCTTTGTAATGGTGGTTATCGTCCAGCTAGCAGCCGAGCCTTGGTGTTCCAGGAAATGGGTTTAAGTCAGAGACCCGTTGAACCAGGCTGTTCCCATGGCAACATCCCCCCCCCCCCACCCCCACATACACACACTCTGTCTCTGCTCTAGTCCAGTTACTGGAATCAGACTGGAGGGGAGGGAGGGGAGAGGAAGGAGAGAGGGGGGAGGAAGGGGACAGGGGGGAGGAAGGAGACAGGGGGGAGGGCAAGTGTGAGAGGAAAGGGAGAAGAATGGGAGGATGGAGGGTAGAGGAGAGAAGGGGAGGAGGCAGGAGGAGGAAGGAGGTGAGACAGACAGAGAGACAGACAGACAGAGAGACAGACAGACAGACAGACAGAGTCAGACAGACAGACAGACAGAGAGACAGGCAGACAGAGAGAGACAGACAGGCAGACAGACAGAGAGACAGGCAGACAGACAGAGAGACAGGCAGACAGACAGAGAGACAGGCAGACAGACAGGCAGGCAGACAGACAGACATGCAGACAGACAGACAGAGAGAGACAGACAGACAGACAGAGAGACAGGCAGACAGACAGGCAGACAGAGAGAGACAGACAGACAGAGAGAGACAGACAGACAGACAGACAGACAGAGAGACAGGCAGACAGACAGAGAGACAGACAGACAGACAGAGAGACAGGCAGACAGACAGGCAGACAGAGAGAGACAGACAGACAGACAGAGAGACAGGCAGACAGACAGAGAGACAGACAGACAGACAGAGAGACAGACAGACAGGCAGTGTGTATTTCAGTTTTATTTTTCATCCTGTTTCTTCTTCTGTTGTTTTATTGTCCTCAGGCATTGTTCATTTTTTATTTTCTCACTTCAGAACTTTGTTTTGAAAAGATTATAGAACTGTTATTATTATTATTATTATTATTATGTTGTGGGTTGCCATGGTAACCCAGGGACCCGCCACACACTGTCATCCACAGCAGAAACTCTCCTGAACTCCTTTCCACTATTTCCTCTCTTTCTATTTTTCTAGGCACCAAACTGAACTTCCTCCCCTCCTTGTCTTGTTTATTTTCTATTCTATTTCTCTGATTCTATTGGCTTCGTTTTCCTGGATTATTAAAGTCTGATCTAATCTCAGGAGAGATGCTCCACTGGGTATTTGTCTCTGGTGACCCAGATCGATCAGAGGAAATCACTGACACGTCGGTTAGAGTTACATTTGTTTATTTGCACAAAAAAAGGTCTAATTGTAGAAATGTAGAAAATAGTTCAAATGAAAGATGATGCTGGAGGAAGCAGGAAGGGGGGGGGGGGGGGGGGGGTCCTCTAGTAAAACACGTTAATAAAGTCAAAAACAAACAAACGGTGGTTCTGGACGGGATTCAGTTCCTGTGGTGGCGAGGTAGAAAAATACCACCAGAGTAGTGTGTGTGTGTGTGTGTGTGTGTGTGTGTTAGCATGTGCATATGTTCAAAGGGAGAAAACTAATATACTATTAACTAATAATACTAATAACTAATATATATAGCTAACAACAATACAAACTATGTTTCACACACGATCTGAGTAGTGCGTTGTTAGCGTGTTGTTAGCGTGTTGTTAGCGTGTTGTTAGCGTGTTGTTAGCGTGTTGTTTCCTGCATTTCCATCTTCATGCATGTATCTGTAGCTATGATGACATCTTGCCCATATTCTCACATTTCCAGTGCAGCACAACATGAGCTGTCACTTGCTGGTGAACTGGTGGGCTGCTGGCCTGGCGAGTCGAGTCGGACCTCCAACCAGTTCAACCAGTATGGAAGGACCTGGCTACTGGAGGGGAACCAGAGAGGAACCAGCTGAAGACTGAGCAGCAGTATGAGGGTTAGTAACTGCTACTCACAATCCTTCATCTGTTGAAGTTTTGTGACCTCATGTCCTAAAATTCAGAACAGTTTCTGTATTTTTTCAGCGAGAAAACTGGAACGGAAAAAATCCATTTGTGAAAGGCGTTTCCCCTCAGAAGATAAGGGGTTTTCATTCAGCAGCAGTGATAAGTCACCATTATTTTAATAACCTTTACATGGTCCGTTTGAATGGATGCCAGTGGCCATGTGTACTGGCAGCTGGTGAAACGTCATGCTGGAGCTGGTTGGACTGGGATGAGAGGAGGCATGGCATCAGGAGGATACCCACCACCCTGGAGGACGCCAGCCTTTTCTGGTAAAAACACGCATCTCTACTGTGATGAAATGTTCATTATTGATATTAATTAAAAATAAATGTGAATAATTGAATCAGTTCTGGTGTTAGTATTTCTGCAGCAGTTTAGAAAAAGGGTGCTGGAGACTCCCATGGGTCCCTGAGGGCTCCAGGCGGTCCCCAAGTAGAACTAAGAACAGGTTTATTATTATTTCATTTACTAGAAGTTAGCCATGGGAGGAAACAGAAGATCAGACCCAACATTTTCTTCTGGTTTTCCTTCTCCCCACCTACAGTATAAATCACATTCCTGGGATAGAGTCTGGCAGAACAGCAGCAGGTTTATTCAGGTGACAGGACATGAACAGGTTGGGAGCTGCTGGTCTAGAAGGCCCTGTAGTCCAGCTGGTTCCTCTGGTCTGATCCAGACTGGAAACTGTTGTATTTTAGTATCTGGTTGGTTCAGGTTCACACTGACCAATCACAAGCCAGCCAGAAGTCCCATGACTCCCCAGCAGCTGGTTGATTGGTTGAGTTTTGGTAACCTGTCATCCCACCAGGTTAGAGAGTCCAAACCAACCTGGTTCCAGTCTGTAACTTGATCTACCATGATGGACTTGTCTGCTCTTCTCTGGTGTTCATACCAGTTAAGAACACATGAAGGAACATCTGAACATGAGCATCAGTCCAGACTGACCAAGTCTCCTTCTACCCATAATGCCTTGTGTTCTGGGGTGGTTTCCTGTAGCTGGTTGGATCCCGTTCTCTCTCCTAACGAACCACCACAGTTCTCTTCTACCCATAATGCCTTGTGTTCTGGGGTGGTTTCCTGTAGCTGGTTGGATCCCGTTCTCTCTCCTAACGAACCACCACAGTTCTCTTCTACCCATAATGCCTTGTGTTCTGGGGTGGTTTCCTGTAGCTGGTTGGATCCTGTTCTCTCTCCTAACGAACCACCACAGTTCTCTTCTACCCATAATGCCTTGTGTTCTCTTGTTAGAGGACTGAGACGTTTTCAGGCGTCTCGTCGGTTATTTGGTGAATGCTGTTGTTCTCACCTAGAGACCAACCAGCTAAAGAGGTTAATAAACCCACCAGAACATGCTGGCTGTGAACGCACTCTGAGTTACTGCAGAGAAACGAAGCTTCTAAGAGGCACTAAGAGCCATTCAAGAACGACAACAAACATTATTATGTATTCCTTCACAGGATGTTTTCCATGAGATTCTTAGCATTATCCCTGGAAATTAGATTCCTTGGCCTTGTTTCCAGCTGAGCTCTCCATGACGGGCTGAGGTTGAGGAATTAGACAATCCACCCAATTAACAGTGGATCCACTTGAAGCCTCTCTGTGCAGCACTGAACCGAAGGCAGATATGCGATAGCTTTGGTCTCCATGCTGTGCTTGTTGTGGTGAAGCAGCATCTTCCTAACGAGACTCAGTGAGATTCGGCTTTGAACATTGTGACAGCAGGAAAACCACTCTGGTCCGACTGCTCCTCCCTGCTAGTGCTGAATTCGTTTCAGTTAATCCCATGGTGGCTGTATTCATTATGAACTGGTAGTTATGGGCCAAACATGGCTGCCAGGAGACTTTAATGTTTTCACGTTTCTCTAGAACTACTTCGATTCACTGGAGACGTTCAGCTGCTCGGCATCGGCCTGGTTTCAAAATGAAGCAGTAAAAATGATGTTCCTCCAGTGGCTGAAGTACAACTTGTATTTTTAACCTCTGTTACAACCTGAAAAGGTAAATACAGCATGGTTCTCTCTATCAGGACATCATTTCACCAGGGCTTAAAATGATATTTGAATCAAAGACACAACAACCACTCGTTTGAGGACTTCCTGTCTTCATCATCTAGGACGTTAGTCTCGACTGTCTTAGATCTCTTAGAGGAATAAGTGAGTTCTTGACTGTGTAGTCACAGAACGGCTTCAACAGGATTTGGGTATCAGGGAACTGAACGGACCATTTGACAGAGCTGTTGGTCATCAAATAAAATCACACAAAGAAACAAAGAAGCGTGGAAATCTGATTTTCTGTTGAAGGTGAATGACCATGACATATTTACACATACAAATTAAATATTTTTGGTCCATTTTTTGACGAATCCCAAATGCTGTGAACGGGACCCAAGACTTTATCTGACAGTGCTGCCCTGATTTCAACGGATCACTGAACACAAACTGTCCAATCGATGGAGGGTGGCCTGCTGACCTGAACCACACCGCCCCTCTGTCTGGTGTCTGCCGTATTGTTAGGTAGCTAGTATTAAGGTATTAAGGTGGTATTAAGGTGGCGTTAAGGTGGTATTAAGGTGATAATAATAGCTCTGGCTAAATGCTTTGTCTTCCCCCAGCAGGGAGGTTGTGGATGGATTGGTCAGGCCTGGACGGGGGTTATTATTGGCCCTCTGAATGGGGCTGTCTTCCTGTGTGTGTGTGTGTGTGTGTGTGTCTGTCTGTAACTGTATGGATTACTAGACAACTGGATTACTGCAGTGTGTGTGTATGTGAGTGTGTATGTACGAGTGTGTGTTCATCATATGTGTGTGTGCATGTCACTGTTATTTCAGCCTGGTTGTTTTCCTGACCAATCAGGTTTCACGTTGTGAGGAACTTTCTACATTTTCTCTTTTAATTTGACCAAAACCGACCTGGTGGAAATCATCTGCTCTAGTCAGATTTTACGGTGAACCTCCAGTCGTCCTCTCAGTCTGAACCAGGAAGTGATGCTGCAGCAGAGCGTCCCATCCCCACTACCTGAGACCGTAGATTCACCCTATTGGTCCAGATTAAATCCTGGTGTCTGGTTGGTCACTGGTGGGAAATCTCCACACAGGAAGTGACCGATCCAGACTTAAAGGAGTACACCGACTTTTTGGGAAATGGGCTCATTGATCAACTTCTCTGTTCCATGTCAGGATGGGAGAACCACCAGGAGAACCACCAGGAGAACCACCAGGAGAACAACCAGGAGAACCACCAGGAGAACCATCAGGAGAACCACCAGGAGAACCACCAGGATCTCTGTGTCTTTATCTAACGCAAGAAGAAGAAAGACCTTTTAGTTTTGATTGAGTGACTTTATTTCAGACATGTAAGAACCATGAAACAATAGAAATACTCTATTTATAGTATTATTTATAGTAAATAAATAAATGTGTTCCATGGCTGAAGAAGTAAACACTAAACCCCTTTAATGTTTTAATAGTAATCCAGAGTAATACCTCTTGGGGGATCTAGTTAGTCATGTCAATGTCTCTTTAAGTATCATTACCAAAATAGATCGATCAAAGTTCTTCTTTATTTTGTAAAGTTATCCAGTAAAGTCAAACAGGCCTCGAGGGTCGCAGTTAAATAAACTCCAAGCTGTTTCAAGGGAAACTGAAGCACAAATGTAATAGTACACTCAGCCTAAATTCCCCCTTCCTCTTCCTCCTCCTCCCCTTCCTCCTCCTCCTCCTCCTCCTCCTCCAGCTATCACTTCCTTGGGTGGTTTGTCGCCTTCGGGAAGCGTCTTCGTCGTGCCTGGTCTAATCTCACCGGGAGGACCTCGGTCTCCAGACATGTTTTAATCTCCATTTTATTATGGTTGAGTGTGTCTGGCCCGGTAAGGCCCCGGGGCCGATTACTGAGCTGGCTTTGTTCAGGTTGTCTAAGGCAGCGAATAAAGTCTGCAGGTGCTTCGTCCTGATAAAACCTGGAGGGAACCAGCAGGCAGCAGGGATCCCCCAGGTTCCTGCAGTGATGTGGGATCACCAGCATGAAGAGGACTAGTTAGCTGTTATAACATGTGGTAACAATGTGCTGTTTTTAATATCGTCGTTAATAAAGTTGCAGTGGTAAATCGCTTTACTCTTTTAGTCTTTTCCTCTGTCTTGTCCACCAAGAGGGCAGCATTAGCTAAAACTGCAGATGTAGGATGTCATGTACTAGCATCTAAAACGCAGCCAAGGAATGTGGGAATGAGCCTCCAGCTGGCGGGGGGGGGGGGGGTTCTTCCATTTTCCTGTTCCTTTCAAACGAGGCCAAGCCCGCCTGGAGCCGCTCCATTAGAGGAGGAAATAATGGATCCCTCACCTCCCCTTCCACAACACAAGGACAAATTATGGAGACAGCCAGCAGCCATTATACATGCTACCTCTCATTACTGTAGAGGGAGGAGGAGGAGGAGGAGGAGGAGGAGGAGGTGGTGGAGGAGGAAGAGGAAGAGGAGGAGGAGGAGGTCTTGAGGCTGGTGGAGGAGGTGCTGCAGACTCCATCTTTGCTTCCCGGGGGAAAGATTAGCGTCACACTGGACATTCAACACCTTCCAAGGAAAACGCCATTTAGACCAACTGGGAGGAAACTGTCTTCTAACCTTCGGTAAGAAACATCCAGGCTGCAGGTTCATTCTGAATATGAGATCTTTCCAGTGACCTCAACATCAAAGTGATTTCCTTCAATGAAATATTCTGCTGATAGCGAGCAACACTGGCTGGATCGTAGTGGATCCAGACTCAATATACTTCACTGCTGTGACCTGTGGTACTTCGTCTTTCAGACACAATAAAGTAAATGAAGTTAGTAAAAATCTAATCTGATTTTTACAGTTTGAATCATCAAAGGAACGTGAATAAGAACACTACACTGCTTCACATCATATAGTTCTGCACTGGGAGCTGACCAGTACAACCACAGTCTCTACTGGTTCCATTGGAGCAGTTGAGGGTTAAATGCCTTGCTCACGGGCATCTGGATGGTGGTTACTGAAACATAATCCAGGAGTCAGACAGTCTGCCTGTCTTTCTTATGGTTTCTATCTATTAAAACACATCTCGTTCTCCTTCCGTCACCTTAGTAACTAGTAAACATGTCGTCGCCCACAAATGATGCAGCATCCCTTCGACCAATCAGCAACGAGATGCATCATCCCTCCGAGTTTCATCAAAGTCAGACCAGTGGTGCAGCAGGGGAAAGACCCACCTACAGTTGTTGAACAGTTGTTGATGCTCAGACATTCAAAGTAATGTCCAGGAACTGTGGAATTAACCACCTGTATCCACAGAACCCTCATTTCTATTGGCTAGCAGCAATAACCAGATGCATTGTGGGAAGTACTGGGTTGGTTCACTGTTTGAATCGTGGTGATGTTTTGCTAAAAGTTGCTCTCAGGAAAATGCAACAGCGCCTCCTTTCCTTTAAAGAGAAGTGAGGTGTCCTGGTGACACAGCCTGGGGTCAAAGCTCAGGTTTGGCCCGCACGCTCCACTCCCCCTGCCGAGGTGATCCATAACCACCTGGACCAGTTTATCCATCTCAGTTGTCTTAGAAACGAGGACATAAATCACAGCGAGGCAGATTTAATGATCCTGACGAGGAACGGCGTCTGTTGTCGGTGCATATTGGACGAGAGCGTGAAGGCGGCCGGTCGTCGTTCACCGTGACTTATTGGTGTTAAAACACCAGATGATCTGTCTCACTTTAAGTCAGCTTGGTGGTCGTTTGTCTTTGAGGAGTGGTTTCAGATCAGTGCAGGCCTGCAGGCAACACGGCCACATAACGGCCTTCACTGCTGACCAAGTTCATCCACAGCATCTTGCTGTTGTGCAACAAACTGCAAACATGAACTTTTTCAGGAATTAATAAAACAATAGTTATTTTCTCATTGCTGTCCATGTGGATTTGAAAATCTACAGTGTGAATTTTAATGGGACATGAAACTCATTCAGGTCATATCTGCCACTGTGGGAAAAGACTACATTTCCCAGCAGACAACCAGCCAGTCGGCCATCTTGCCCCAGGTGAAGGGAAATACAGGAAAAAGACTTAAAGAGTGGATTCTGCAGTCCACAGAGAGACCATCCAGAGAGACCATCCAGAGAGACCATCCAGGAGGACCATCCAGGGAGACCATCCAGAGAGACCATCCAGAGAGACCATCCAGGAGGACCATCCAGAGAGACCATCCAGAGAGACCATCCATGTGGACCATCCAGAGAGACCATCCAGGGAGACCATCCAGAGAGACCATTCGGGAGGACCTTCCAGAGAGACCATCCAGAGAGACCATCCAGGAGGACCTTCCAGGAGGACCATCCAGGAGGACCATCCAGAGAGACCATCCAGAGAGACCATCCATGTGGACCATCCAGAGAGACCATCCAGGGAGACCATCCAGAGAGACCATCCAGAGAGACCATCCAGGGAGACCATCCAGGAGGACCATCCAGAGAGACCATCCAGAGAGACCATCCAGGAGGACCATCCAGAGAGACCATCCAGAGAGACCATCCAGGAGGACCTTCCAGGAGGACCATCCAGGAGGACCATCCAGAGAGACCATCCAGAGACACCATCCATGTGGACCATCCAGAGAGACCATCCAGGGAGACCATCCAGAGAGACCATCCAGGGAGACCATCCAGGAGGACCATCCAGAGAGACCATCCAGAGAGACCATCCAGGGAGACCATCCAGGGAGACCATCCAGAGAGACCATCTAGGGAGCTGCTGAAGGTTCTCCTGATATCGTTCAGTTCTAAGTTAAGTGTTTTTCTCTGAATGCTGCCCCCTGCTGTCCCCTGTGAGGTGCGTCCAGTTCATCCCACGGTCACATGATCTGTTCACGGTGGAGGAACGTCTTCACATCTTCACATGCAATCGAGTTTCAAAACTCATTTCACAAAATGTTCATCAGTGTTTAAGGTGTTTCAGCTCGTTGGACCTTCTGAGAGCAACAGCAGCGCTGCCTATAGGACTAAATCACCACAGACTGGACACACACACACACACACACACACACACACACACTCTGATGATCTGAGGTCTGTTGATACTGTGGGGTTGAGGGTTCAGTTCCCAAGCACAGCAGGACACCTTTTCCTCATTGTTCTACCAGAACGACCTTTCCTGCCTCTAGCACTCCTCCATCATCAGGGTCATCCAGGGTGCTGTGACCTCTGACCTCTGACCTCCTCACTCCTACCTCAGTGGAGTCTCTCTGGATGAGAGTCATATTACTGATTACTGATTACCTTCGGAAAAATGCGATCAAGAGAGTAATCCACTGGAATACTAATGTAATCTGATTACTTTCAATTACCTTTGGATTACTTTGCTTCCACATTCCATACGATATGCAGTTAAGCAAATGATTTGTTCCAATTCCAATAGTTTCTAGATTTCCGCTCTAAATGCCTAGATACCCCAACAAGTAACTGCTTCCCCAGATCTGGTTGGAATTTGAACCGACAACCTTCCGGTCACAAGTACTTTCCTCCAACCTCTGGCTGCCCTCCAGTTGTACGTACAGTAGGTTAGTGTCAGCACTAGGATCATTGATCAATATCTCCAATATGAAGGCCAAGGACATCTCATCAATCAGTGCTGTCACATGCTGACCAGAGGTTGAATTCATTATGGCAGATGGACGCTGATCCACTCTGGTCAGTCGGTCACAGTAGATCATCGTAACCTCAGTCCACACAGATAAAGCTTTTGGGTAAACAACTGGGAGACCTGCAGTTAAACCAGATTCAACAAATATAATAGTGTTTAATTGTGTCTCTCACACTGTTCACCCTGCAGGACCAGGACGTCTCACAGTGGAAGTGCTGCCTCAGTGAAATTGTATTTAGGTGGAGCTAAAGCTAAAGTCTGGATGGCATCAGTATTAGCTGGGTGATGGTATATCCAGTGATATTCAGCATCCATTAGCTATATGGAAGACTGAGACAATTTATTGAGTGAAACCTTCAAAATAAAACATCATTTAGTTGTTGTTGTTGTTTTTCACACAGTGCTAACCGTTGGAGAAGCCATCGTGCATTAGTGCCATTATTACACAGCAGAACCCTTCGGCCAATCAGCAACGAGATGCATCATCCCTCCATGTTTCATAAACATCAGAACGGTGGTGTAGCAGCTATGGCCTTTTAAAGTTTGAAATTGACCTTTGGTTATAGCGCCCCCATCAGGATGGATGCAGAAGGACCATGAGACAACATCCTGTTAGAAAGTGACTCCCAGATTATGGATCGTCTTCCCACATTACTCTGACAGAGATTGATGCTGTGACTTCAGGTTAATGCGTCAGGGCAACCATTAGTGTCAAACCGATCGCTCCACGCTACAGTGATCAATGACTGGAGGTCGAGGAGGAAACGCTTTTTAACTGATGTCATTAACATTTAGTTGAACACTGTATTTTCCTCCTAATGAGAGGATACTGCACTCTCCTCGTCTTCTAGCTGTCTGAACACTGAAGGAGCTCAGCTGATGTACTGTTCACATAGTTCATTATTTTAGTAACATGTTCTATTATTACGGGGAACACAACCTCCCAGGAGAGAACGTCCTCTACTTACCTCCTTCTACAACGTAGTAGTTTCCTTATATCAGTAATCTGTCGACTTCTCCTGAGTGACTGAGTTCTCGGGACTGTCTCCAGTACTCTGCTGTATGTCGGTACCCTGAACGCATCGCCGCCGTCCCCATAATCCCAGTGCAGAACGTCCTCTAGGGTGTTACTGTGCAGGATTACCCAGTGTGCCCTGTTTGAGTGCTCACATGCTAACTGGTGCAACTTTGGAAAGTGCAAAGTTGGAGTTTGGAGTCAGTGTGGTCCAATCAGCAGCAGGCATTCCCCCAGCCACCCCTACGGTCTCAGCCAATCGGTGTGTAGCACCTAACGACAAATAAGACACACACAGGTGGAGACCTGTGTGTACACTACAAAGGTAACAGAACAAACAGGAGGCTGGCCGAGGTCGTTCCTCTCTGTAGTTGTTAGTGTTGTTTCTGTCGCGTCGTCATGATTAACTCTGATGACCTTTGACCTTTCCTGCTCCGGCCGGCGGCGGCGCCGTGTCGCCATGCCGATAAATGTCTGTTCTGCGTCTCAGTGTTTCATGAGACACAGCGGTGGTTCAGGACAACGTTGACACACACACACACACACACACACACACACACACACACACCCATGCTGCTCCAGTCAGATGAACCTCAGGAGGATCCTTCATCCTTCATCTCTTATATTTAGACCAACATGATTAAGGAGAGATTAATGACAGCCTCTCTGGTCCAGCCAGCGCCGCCTCCTCCTCTCTCATCTCCTCCTCCTCCTCCTCTCTCATCTCCTCCTCCTCCTCCTCTCTCATCTCCTCCTCCTCCTCTTCTCTCATCTCCTCCTCTCTCATCTCCTCCTCCTCCTCCTCTCTCATCTCCTCCTCCTCCTCCTCTCTCATCTCCTCCTCCTCCTCTTCTCTCATCTCCTCCTCTCTCATCTGCTTCTCATCCTCCTCCTCCTCTCTCATCTCCTCCTCTCTCATCTGCTTCTCGTCCTCCTCCTCTCTCATCTCCTCCTCCTCCTCCTCTCTCATCTCCTCCTCTCTCATCTCCTCCTCCTCCTCCTCTCTCATCTGCTTCTCATCCTCCTCCTCCTCTCTCATCTCCTCCTCCTCTCTCATCTCCTCCTCCTCTCCCATCTCCTCCTCCTCTCCCATCTCCTCCTCCTCCTCCTCCTCTCTCATCTCCTCCTCCTCCTCCTCTCTCATCTCCTCCTCCTCCTCTTCTCTCATCTGCTCCTCCTCCTCCTCCTCTCTCATCTCCTCTTGTCTCATCTCCTCCTTCCCATCCCTCCTCTATCAGATGTAGGGCAGATGGAGGCGAAGGGAGTCCTGGATCATTTTCTACCTTCAAGCAAATCCATCAAGTGAGAACTGGTTCCATACTTAGTTACATTACATTAGTTAGTTACATTACATGAGTTAGTTACATTAGATTACATTAGTTAGTTACATTAGATTAGTTAGTTACATTACATTACATTAGTTAGTTACATTACATTAGTTAGTTAGTTACATTACATTACTAGCAGATGTGACAGAGGGTAAAAAAAGTTATGTGATGAAAGCTGCTGAATAGGACATTTGACCCACAGAGAGAAAAAATCTCTAAATTCAAGAACCTTCAAGGCTGCGTTCACAGCCAGCATGTTCTGGAGGGTTTATTAACCTCTTTAGCTGGTTGGTCTCCAGGTGAGAACAACAACATTCACCAGATAACCGACGAGACGCCTGAAAACGTCTCAGTCCTCCAACAAGAGAAGAGAACTGTGGCAGTTCGTTAGGAGAGAGAACGGGATCCAACCAGCTACAGGAAACCACCCCAGAACACAAGGCATTATGGGTAGAAGAGAACTGTGGCAGTTCGTTAGGAGAGAGAACGGGATCCAACCAGCTACAGGAAACCACCCCAGAACACAAGGCATTATGGGTAGAAGAGAACTGTGGCGGTTCGTTAGGAGAGAGAACGGGATCCAACCAGCTACAGGAAACCACCCCAGAACACAAGGCATTATGGGTAGAAGAGAACTGTGGTGGTTCGTTAGGAGAGAGAACGGGATCCAACCAGCTACAGGAAACCACCCCAGAACACAAGGCATTATGGGTAGAAGAGAACTGTGGCGGTTCGTTAGGAGAGAGAACGGGATCCAACCAGCTACAGGAAACCACCCCAGAACACAAGGCATTATGGGTAGAAGGAGACATGGAAAGCCTAGCATAACAACACGAAGCTCTTAGACACATCAGTATGGAGACGATCTAAAGTTGTATTGTGTGAAATATGAGACATAAAAAATGAGAAGAACTTTATTATCCTACAAGCTTCACTTCATTCACACCACGCCACTCGGCTGGCGAAGGACAGGAGGACGAACGGTCTGCCGTCTGGTGATCACTGATAAGATTCATGAATCTGAGCTGTAAACGTCTCAACACACCACTACATCTACAGGTTGGTAGGTGCTACCGGAGGACCAGAAGCCAACAGGTCTCTATCTGACAACAGCAGAAATATCTGAGCTGTATTACCTTAAACAGGGTTTGTCACAGCTGCCTGTTTGGCCTGGAGGATGCAAAGCCTTTCAATGCCTGACTGGCATCCTTTATCATGCCGCCCTGCAACAACACTCCAGGTTGACTGAATACGTCCTCTGCCAAGTCAGGTCTCCTGGCGCTCGTTTAATGCCTGACTTTATTCTGACAAGCACGCAGCAACGAGTCTGCCATGGCATGTATCGCCTCGCCTGTTTAACTGGGGAAAAGTAGATTACCTTCGGGCCAAAGACAGGAATATTCCCGACCAAACGTTTAAAATAACTCAAGCCATCAATAAATGAGGTTTTGGTGTTGCAGGAAATGAAACCGTTATGAATATGTGTCCATAAATTGGGGCATCCGCTTAATTAGAGTTCAGATCCAATCATCTCGTTATCGCCAACCTCATTTTGATTCTTTAGTTTCTTTTGAGGTGTTTTTATCGCTTCATCACTCTTCATCACATCGCAGTCTGTATCTTTTCTCTTCTTTTTTTAGTTTTACATGTTTTAGTTTACTCTACTATGGTGACTCTAATGGTAACCAGGGAGCTGCTTTCCCCAGGAACCTTCAATTCCACGATCACATCATTTTTCGTAGAGACCTGAACGCACCACAGAAAAATAGAAGCCGCAGAATCATACAGGAAGTACCACAGCGCCTGCGTGGCTTTTGTTGTTGCTATGCAACCAATGTTTCTATTGGGGTAGTTTCTATTGGAGTGATTTCTATTGGAGTGATTTCTATTGGGGTCGTTTCTATTGGAGTGGTTTCTATTGGGGTCGTTTCTATTGGAGTGGTTTCTATTGGAGTGGTTTCTATTGGGGTAATTTCTATTGGAGTGATTTCTATTGGAGTGGTTTCTATTGGAGTGATTTCTATTGGAGTGGTTTCTTGTCCTGTGGTGTCAAAGTGAATATGAGGTGATGATACAGCAGCACAGAGAGCTTAATACAGGATTCACTAATATGCACTGAATGTTTGTTTCTAATCAATTTACTGGTATTGTGCTGTTTGCTTGAAGAACTTTTGTAGTTTATTGACAGTTTCTGCAAGGAAAATCGACAAATTTAGTTAAATGTGTTTTTAATATTGCAGAAATAAAAAATAAAAAATAAAATTTACAACGTTAAAACGTTAAAACGTCCACTGCAGAATGTGAATTCTTCTGTGAAGTCCTGGAGGAGGCCGACTAGCTGGGGGAGACTAGCAGCAGCATCCTCTCTGTAAGAGGGAAAAGTGGCTTCATTCTGAGAAAATGCTGCACAACAGTTTCACCCTGAAAGCATCCTGTCATGTAGTAAATGTCTGAAGGAAATGAAGCCGTGGCCTCAGTTTGAAGGTTAACAGCTAGTTAACGATTTGGACCAAAGCGTTTGAGGATGCCTTCAGGTCGCCAGGCGTCTCTACATCCTGTCACAGCTCTTCCCTCTCGGTCCAGTATGGATGTTCATCTGCTGGAGCGTTTCTCCTGAGGGCGCCAGTTATCGCAGCGCTGTGACTCGGTTAGAAAGGATGAAGAGAATCGTTTCTTCTGTCTGTTGATGGACGATCCTCTGGCGACGGACACATTTCCCCTTGGTTTCCCACGGCGACATCGGCCTCGTGCAAACCTGCTGCTGCACGCTGCAGCCTCACCGCAGGCTGGGGGGGCGGTGGGTTTGTGACGGTAGGGTTGTTGGTTTGAATCCCAGACTGGACTAGAAAATCTGCGTGGGAAAAGTGAAGGAGAAACACTACCTCCTTCCTCAAGAATTACAGAAGGTTGTACTGGTCAGCTCCCAGTGGAACCAGTAGAGACTGTGGTTGTACTGGTCAGCTCCCAGTGGAACCAGTAGAGACTGTGGTTTGTTGATTCCAGTAGTTTGATGGTTTGCAAACTGACCTTCTCGCTCCATCAGTTTTTTATCGACGTTTGTTCGCCTCACTAAAAACCAGAATGTTTTGCAGTGTAATCCTCATGCAGTGAAAGATCACTTTGTTTTCCCAGAAACAAACTGAGACTCATATGACTGATTGGCTTAATTATAATGATTGTTTAGTTCCCTGCTGGGTTCATCTGGCTTTGTGTGGCTGTAAGCCCCCAGTCTGATCTCCTGAAACCATTAGCGACACTTCCGGGGTTTTCTTCAAAAGATTAAGTTCCTGTCCAGCCACTTTAGTGGGATTTACCTGGAGGGCTGCTGTGTCGTACATTCAGCTACATTTCCTCTGGAGTCTGTCAGTTTGAACCTGAAAGTTTCATTTTCATCAACGGGTTGAGTTGGTGAGTTGAGTACATGAGTCTAGCAGAACGTTGCAGGAACTGTCCTCTGCAACCTGGAGAAATAAAGTAAAAAAAGAAAATGTTGTCCTCCAGCATCGTGTTCCTCAGGATGTTTCTTCGTCCCGTCACTCAGCCGACCTGAAGGTTTCATGTTGAACTGAACAGCCTCTGCTCTGGTCCAGCAGGCTGCTGCCTCCTGAATGTCGCAACACTCGCTGACGGAAAAAGACCGAAGACCCGCTGAACTTCACCTCGATGGCAGATTTTTTCTCTTTCTCCCCAATTTCAGCTGGTCAAATTGCTTCAGTCAGGCTGTGTAGTAATGGTGACGCAACGCCGGGGCAACATGCAGGCCGGATGAAATGCATGGATGGATGTGCAAAAAACTTCAGTTCATATGCCAAGTGCAGGAGTCTGTCATCTATATAGACAGTAACTATACATGTCATGTATACATATTGTACATCCTGTTGTCCTGTACCTCCTAAGCAAGGCGTCACCGTATTGATATTCCTGCTCCATATTTTGAGGTGTTTTGTTTCAGTCGAGTGTCTCGGCGCCGTTTCGTCTTGGTATTTAACACTGAAACAAAGGGCATTGACATTATTCAAATGGATCTCATGGTAAAGGCCAATGAGTCAACGAGTCAACGAGTCAACGAGTCCTGATCCGACTCACTGCAGCTCCTTAACCTTTATCTGACTCACTTCACAAACTCTTCTTTAAATTGGGTAAAGTGCTGTTGTACTGGTGGATTCTGGGAAAAGGAGGAGTTCAGTTGTGTATGACAAAAACACCTGATGAAACCAAATAACCAGACAGACAGACAGACAGACAGACAGACAGACAGGCAGACAGGCAGACAGACAGACAGACAGGCAGACAGGCAGACAGACAGGCAGACAGGCAGACAGACAGACAGACAGACCGACAGGCGGACAGACAGGCAGACCGACAGGCAGACCGACAGACAGACCGACAGACAGGCAGACAGACAGACAGACAGACAGACAGACAGACAGACAGACCGACAGGCAGACAGACAGACAGACAGGCAGACAGACAGACAGACAGACCGACAGGCAGACAGACAGGCAGACCGACAGGCAGACCGACAGACAGCCGACAGACAGGCAGACAGACAGACAGACAGACAGACAGACAGACAGACAGACCGACAGGCAGACAGACAGACAGACAGACAGACCGACAGGCAGACAGACAGACAGACAGACAGACAGACAGACTGTCTCTTTTTCATTTCAGTGGAAATCAGTTGGTTTGTTTGCCTTTCATCTCTGTGATGTACTGTGATGATATTATCCCCAGTATCTCACTGTGATGACATATTGGGGATAATATCTCCTCCTTCTTATGAAAGCAATTAATTTCCCCTCCGCCTGGACTTCTAATAAAACACCAGATTCACAGAGCTGTCACACGCAGACAGGGAGGATTATTTAGGGTATTTATCTTTTAAAGGTACAATAATTCAGGTTATTACTGCCCCAAACCACAAAATGACCATAACATATCTGATACCAATGACTCAACAATTACTTGGTCAGTTGCTTGTCTTTAAAACTCACCAGAACCGAACCAGAACCTAACCAGAACCAGACACTCCTCCCCCACCGGCATCGCAGCACATTTCAGTTAAAACTCCTCGATCTCTCAAGCCACAAATCAAATGTCAAAGCAGTTTTATTGCTCCAGTGTTCAGCATGGTGACGCTTCACCTCTTCACTGCTCCATGTTGGAAAATGGGACTTTGTTGTTTTTGTCAACTACAGGCCACCGTATCTCAAGGGGTTCCTACCGGTCTCATAGCGGTCATGGATTATCTCCTCAGCCCACGTCAGTGAGGTTGGTAGGAACCACCTCAGCTCCACCTGTCCATCTTCTTACTTCAAACTCCACCAACGATGACCTCCTGATCTCCTTCTTCTTCTACGCCTCAGCAGCGGCGTGCCTGGTAATAGTAACATCAGTACTAGTTAATACCTGCTGAACTATTTAACAGCAAGATGGATCTGGAGGTCAGAGGGCTGGAGGCTGACCTGGAGGGAGCTGGTGACAGAGCTGACACTTAAAATAAGGTGATAAAATGTGATGTGATGTGATTTGCTCAAAGGCAACTATTCGTCAGTCCTGTGGCCTTCTGGCTTCAGTCTGGTCCTCCTGTCAGCTGTTCACGATACCGGTGCCTCCCACAAGCCTTTTTCAATTAGAAACAGTGGACAGGGGGCTTTTATTTTGACAGCCTCAACAGAAAGCTGATTTATCACCCCCCCAGTGTTTCTATCCAGAGACACCAGAGCAATAAGTTCCTGTTTGTCTGCATCAGATTCAATATGCTTCATTATCGACCAGGTTATTACTGGGCTGCTTCAGCTGGATTTGGTGCAAATGGATGTACGTATACACACACACACACACACACACACACACACACTCGTCAAGGGTAACCCCGCCCACCAGTATGTGTTAATTACACACCATAAGGACTGCTGGTGGAATTGCTCTTCTGATGTTTCCTGTTTGGTATTTATGAGCTGGAAATATTGTTCACTCTTGAGATATAATTGAGATTTGTGTGTGTGTGTGTGTGTGTGTGTGTGTGCGGCCTCAACGTCTCAGAGGTAAAATAAACTCTTTTCCTTGATTTTTCTTTGTAAAATGAATGAGGAGTCGTAGATCCCGATCGACTGAGCTCTTCGTTTCATTCCTCCAGTGTTACTCAAAACATAATATGTTCCTCTTTACTCATGTCAACAGTAATAATACTGCTGTACTGAAATATAAGGAGTACTGTAATATTACTTCTCCCAGGGATAGTACAGTACAGTGATATTAGCATGGTTTTTGTGTTTTTTCTTTCCTTGGCTCTTGTTGTCATATTTGTTATGGTGTTGGTGTTGATGCTCCTCCACATTGTGTTTGTTTGTTTGTTAGTTTCTCATTTTTAAATTAAATAAATAAATAGAAGTAATTAGTTACAGTACTCGCTATAGTACTTTTCCGTTTTCAGTTCCGTCACCTCGTCTCATCAGGCTGTTGGATGTTACATGGCTATGGGATTAAACGCCTTGTACCTTCCAAGCCCACACAGCGCCTGGATGAGGATGTCGTACAGCGTCAGAACGTTCGTCTGGTTAGAATATTTCCGTTCTTTCTTTCCGGTAAATCTCCTCGCCTCCGAGAGCTGGTGTGGATGTTTGGGAGACGTGAAGCGCTCTTGCTATCGCTCCTCTTTGAAATCCGACAGGCTTTAGAAATGATTGGACTCGTTCCTGAAAGAGGAGACCTGCGGCGCTGGAGATGATAAATTCATTTATCTGTATTTTAGTGCAGAATAAAACTGAATGAAACCAGAACAGGAAGTCAATCTTCAGTGTCCTTCCAACAGTAAAGACTGATCAGTGTCACAGTCCCCTTTTAAACTGTGGACTTGAAATGTAATGTTGTGTTGTGTTCTACCAGCCTGTCAGCCTCTACCAGCCTCTACCAGCCTGTCAGCCTCTACCAGCCTCTACCAGCCTGTCAGCCTCTACCAGCCTCTACCAGCCTGTCAGCCTCTACCAGCTTGTCAGCCTCTACCAGCCTCTACCAACCTGTCAGCCTCTACCAGCCTCTACCAGCCTGTCAGCCTCTACCAGCCTCTACCAGCCTGTCAGCCTCTACCAGCTTGTCAGCCTCTACCAGCCTCTACCAGCCTGTCAGCCTCTACCAGCCTCTACCAGCCTGTCAGCCTCTACCAGCCTCTACCAGCCTGTCAGCCTCTACCAGCTTGTCAGCCTCTACCAGCCTCTACCAGCCTGTCAGCCTCTACCAGCCTCTACCAGCCTGTCAGCCTCTACCAGCCTCTACCAGCCTGTCAGCCTCTACCAGCCTCTACCAGCCTGTCAGCCTCTACCAGCCTCTACCAACCTGTCAGCCTCTACCAGCCTCTACCAGCCTGTCAGCCTCTACCAGCCTCTACCAGCCTGTCAGCCTCTACCAGGAAGCAACGGGGCTTATGGGAAATGTAGTCTTAATGTGGAGAAACACTAGTAACAATGCCACTGGTGAGATAGAGGCTACTAGTCGTCTCCACCATGGTCTCATTGGTTGATGGTCATTATACATTATACCATATTAATGATTAAAATGATTGAGTTCCTTTAAATAAATAGTCCTCATGTTTGCATCGCTCCAGGACCTTCCACAGACATGAGGTTGAACATACACTATCTGGCCAAAGGTCAGTGGACACCTGACCATCACCTATATGAGCTTGCTGGACATCCCATTCTAAAACCATGGGCATCAATATGGAGTTGGAGTGTCTGTGGGAGTTTGTGCCCATTCATGGAGATGAAAGCAGTTCTGCTCGGCATCGTGGTAATGCATTATTACAGGGGGAATCGAACCATAACCCTGCCAGTGTTAGTGCCTTGCTCTACCCATTGAACTACACAGAACCACGAAACAGACCAGGAAGTTGTTTTTCTGGCAGAGTGAGAAAAAAACACCGAAAGTTTAGATCCAATCTGCCACTTTAATTCCCCAGAGAACCAAAAGAGAACAAAAAAGATACGAAGACAAAAAAGACAAATTGGTCTCCAGAGAACGGAGTAATTTCTGTTGAGTAAAACGAAGTGTTTGTCAGGCTGCAGGTATACACTCCTGCTGGGTTAAAGGTGTTAGACGGATAGATCCTCCATTCTTACTTCCTTCCTTACTAACTTTATTGATCCCTCGGGGGAAACCTGGGCCTCCGTCGGCAGATAGAGACATACAAAAGAAAGAGAAATATAAAGAAGTAAAAACTGACTGATGTTCTTAGTATATTGGTATGTTGGTATTATTAGTATTTAGCGTTTTATTTGATTGTGGTCTGTATTACATTACTGTTGAATCAGCCTGGAGAGACTAGTGGCCTCATTAAAAGCTCATTAAAAAAACATTAATATTAATAACATAATATTATTTGACTTTTTAACCACAATTCCATTGAACATTTCAAAGAATATGATAAAAAAAAAATCTAAACGATCTCTATGCCTGTATGTATGGCAGCACTATATCTATATCACCGTCTGTACCTTAATGATAGAGTTGTGTTTTGCTGCATCACAGAAGGAGGATTCATCGGTGATTCATTTTCCATAAATCAGTGTGTTGGCTTGGATTTGGTTGTGAGTGAACATGATTGTGTGGAAGACCCTTTGATAAATAAGCCGCTAGATGTTCTCAATTCAGTATATCACACAGAAGACAGCTTTCTGCTATTTGCATGATATTCCTCCGCCGTCGCCACATGCAACCTGGAAGGAACGTCATCAAGTCAACCTCAACCACTCAACCTGATGAATGACGCCGAGTGAGAGGAAGCAGCAGGTTTGGTCAAAAGAACAAAATATGTGCATAAGAACCATCTATCAATGGCTGTGATCGTGTTAACATGCTAACAGTTGCATCAATAACATGTCATGTCTGCGTTCTGTATCTCTGAAAGGTAATAAATAATCATCTACAAAAAATGTCAATTTCAGTGTGTTGCAGACGCTCCTCACTGGCAGAATCTGTCTCGTTTTTCCTTTCCTGTCTGTCAAGACATTGAAAAACAACCATTTCAGAGCAGCTCTGCTTCCAGCTTTGAAATGACGCTGCTGTCAGCCAGGCAGATTACTTACACACACACACACACACACACACACACACTCACATTCTTGTACTTGCTACATAGTGAGGTCTGGGTAAATCAACGTACAAACCATTTCTGTTTCACTTAGGAACATTGCAATTATCATTCTGGACACTAGATGCCACCCTTTACCCTTTCGCCTCAGATTAGCTGAAATAGCCAAGAAAAATAAACGTTTTTAACCAACATAGTGAGGACCATACTTGTTGCTAGGCAGATTTTAGTGGCATTGCTCACAGTATAAAATGCTAGTATATAGTCAAGAGACTTGGTCTCAGTTTTGTTAGCAAGGAAGACAAGTTTAAAAAAAGTTTGAAAGGAAACCAAAGTTCAGAATAATAAATACAATCTAAATATGACATCTGAGTAACGGGAATCTGAAATGTTGAACAAATGTTTGCTAGTGTGGCAGCGTAACCTGAACAAGCAAAGGGTTGAATATTTATGAAGAATGAACTATTTTGTTTTCACTGTGATAGAATAGAATAGATTAATACCTAAATGTAGCGTAGTGTTCAACCAGGTGGAAATACCTGGAGATGCTGCTTGTTGGTTAAGGTGTTGGTCGATAACCTAGTTAAGCTCTGTTGAACTTGGTTAGTGGTTCAGTTCAGAACGCTGCCTGCAGTCTGGTAATCAGAGGCCAGGCTGGACGTCCTGATCATGTGGTCAAGAGGTCACATGATACAGACTGAATGAAGGCTGTCCTATAAAAATAGACTGCTGCTTGAAGGATGTCTGTAATGTCAGAAGGAAGCAGTGACCTAATACAGGAGAGGAAGCAACGGCTTTGACGAAACGCTGACCAGCACAGTCACAGAGGAGGTGGGATTATATTCCACTAGAATCAGAGAAGATCTCAGCTCTGGATCACTCTGTGATCACCTCCAGATGAAATGTTTCTCCTAAAACCCCTGAGGACCAAGGAGGAGACAACAGAGAGACTTTCTGAGATCAGTGTGAAGATGTGATGCTACCATGTGACATATATAATGATGATCAGCTCCTACTGTCTGGCTGTTGCCTCCAAGGCTCCAACAGGAAAATGTGGCAGGATGTTTGAGAAGGAGTCATAATACATCATGTCTCCTCTGATCTCATGGTCTCATATTCAGGAGAGATGAATGACATTTATTTCAGATCATCTGGAGATCTGGTGTGATCAACATGAGCTGATATGTGGTTGTTTCTCTGGAGTTGAATTGGAGAAATTAGTCTCATCTCAGTGTTAAAAAGAATCCCCCCCCCCTCCACCCACCGGTCTACCGTCGCTTCAACTCTGAACGGAGCAGAAAACAGAGGCCTCGTCACGCCTCGAGAAATGAGATCAGTTGCGGTTGATATTTGAGGCTGACAAACTGCCTTCGTCCCACTGGAGCACCATGCAGAACAACACAGATAAAAACACCTGAGATAACCTCGCCTGCACCAGCAGCTCCACAGGATCTTCCTCAAATCTCTCAGGGATGTTTTAATGTCATCTTGACTCAGTTCTTTTTCAAACTGCATGACACATATTGTACACATTTCCTTGTCAGTCTGTTCTACTACTGTTATTTCTTTGTTTTTCACAGCCTGCATACATGCTGTAATTCATGTATTTCATACTTCATTCATTCAGCTGTGGGTTGCATTATGTTTAATACCCACATTTCATTTTATTTTATGGTATCAGTGAAGATTATCTCTTCACTGTCAGAGATCCAGAGACAGATCCTGACCAGATCCAGACTCAGTGACAGTCTAGCTATAGAGAAAGGACCACACAACAAGTCCTGGCTTCCCAAAGAGGAAAGAATATGTGGTCACTGTATGACGGATGAGGTGGAGACGGAGATGCACTTCCTCTTACAATGTGACAAATATCAGACTGTAAGAATGGAAGACTTTCAGAACCTAGATCTGTTAATCCACAACGTCACCAAACTAGATCTGTTAATCCACAACGTCACCAAACTAGATCTGTTAATCCACAACGTCACCAAACTAGATCTGTTAATCCACAACGTCACCAAACTAGATCTGTTAATCCACAACGTCACCAAACTAGATCTGTTAATCCACAACGTCACCAAACTAGATCTGTTAATCCACAACGTCACCAAACTAGATCTGTTAATCCACAACGTCACCAAACTAGATCTGTTAATCCACAATGTCACCAAACTAGATCTGTTAATCCACAACGTCACCAAACTAGATCTGTTAATCCACAACTTCACCAAACTAGATCTGTTAATCCACAATGTCACCAAACTAGATCTGTTAATCCACAACTTCACCAAACTAGATCTGTTAATCCACAACGTCACCAAACTAGATCTGTTAATCCACAACGTCACCAAACTAGATCTGTTAATCCACAACTTCACCAAACTAGATCTGTTAATCCACAATGTCACCAAACTAGATTTGTTAATCCACAACGTCACCAAACTAGATCTGTTAATCCACAACGTCACCAAACTAGATCTGTTAATCCACAACTTCACCAAACTAGACGACAGGAAAAAACAACAAATCCTACTAGGAGACCTGCAGCAAACCTAGCTGCCCAATATGTGACTGCATGACACAACCTGAGGGACAGACAGGCTGAACAACCAATCACCTGAGGGACAGACAGGCTGAACAACCAATCACCTGAGGGACAGACAGGCTGAACAACCAATCACCTGAGGGACAGACAGGCTGAACACCTGAGGGACAGACAGGCTGAACAACCAATCACCTGATGGGAAGATTATTATTATCTTGACTTTATTTCTGATATTTCTATTACTGCTGATCAATACTAACACACACACACACACACACACACACACACACACACACACACAGTGGAGTAAGTATTAATATATAGATATATTTTTATTTTTTTAAACCATTATTTTCTTTAATTGTATCTTCTTATTCTTCTTAATTTATTATTATTTTAATCTCATTGTTTCAAAGATGCTTTGACAATACAGGCAGAGAGACAGACAAGATACAGAGAGAGAGACAGGCAGAGAGACAGACAGCCAGAGAGACAGACAAGATACAGAGAGAGAGAGAGACAGGCAGAGAGACAGACAAGATACAGAGAGAGAGAGAGACAGGCAGAGAGACAGACAAGATACAGAAAGAGAGAGAGAGAGAGACAGGCAGAGAGACAGACAAGATACAGAGAGAGAGAGAGACAGGCAGAGAGACAGACAAGATACAGAGAGAGAGAGAGAGACAGGCAGAGAGACAGACAAGATACAGAGAGAGAGAGAGACAGGCAGAGAGACAGACAAGATACACAGAGAGAGAGACAGGCAGAGAGACAGACAAGATACAGAGAGAGAGAGAGAGAGACAGGCAGAGAGACAGACAAGATACAGAGAGAGAGAGAGACAGGCAGAGAGACAGACAAGATACAGAGAGAGAGAGAGAGAGGCAGGGAGACAGACAAGATACAGAGAGAGAGAGACAGGCAGAGAGACAGACAAGATACAGAGAGAGAGACAGGCAGGGGGACAGACAAGATACAGAGAGAGAGAGAGACAGGCAGAGAGACAGACAAGATACAGAGAGAGGGAGAGACAGGCAGAGAGACAGACAAGATACAGAGAGAGAGAGAGACAGGCAGAGAGACAGACAAGATACAGAGAGAGAGAGAGAGACAGGCAGAGACAGACAAGATACAGAGAGAGAGAGAGAGACAGGCAGAG
This sequence comes from Hoplostethus atlanticus, assembly GCA_034670405.1. Classification (NCBI taxonomy): domain Eukaryota; kingdom Metazoa; phylum Chordata; class Actinopteri; order Trachichthyiformes; family Trachichthyidae; genus Hoplostethus; species Hoplostethus atlanticus. The sequence continues at coordinate 205,998 of JAXDDX010000066.1, read as the reverse complement.
AGACAGACAAGATACAGAGAGAGAGAGAGAGACAGGCAGAGAGACAGACAAGATACAGAGAGAGAGACAGGCAGAGAGAGAGACAGGCAGAGAGACAGACAAGATACAGAGAGAGACAGACAGGCAGAGAGACAGACAAGATACACAGAGAGAGAGACAGGCAGAGAGACAGACAAGATACAGAGAGAGAGGCAGGGAGACAGACAAGATACAGAGAGAGAGACAGGCAGAGAGACAGACAAGATACAGAGAGAGAGACAGGCAGGGGGACAGACAAGATACAGAGAGAGAGAGACAGGCAGAGAGACAGACAAGATACAGAGAGAGAGACAGGCAGGGGGACAGACAAGATACAGAGAGGCAGACAGACAGGCTCATCTGTCACCCTGCCGTCTGGCCTCCTGTAGCTGTTCTTCGTAGTAGAGCAGCTGGTCGACCTGGAAGCCGTCGGTGGGCGTGGCCACCAGGCGGCCCAGAGCCTCGATGACACTGGCCTCACTGTCCCGCCTCCGCCTGGCCTCCTTCAGGTAGTCATACAGCTTCTGGAAGAGCTCCGCCCCCAGACGGTGACACGCAGACCTGTAGGGGGGGTGGCAGTTAAAAACAGTATCACCATATCACCATATGATATATTATATATATCATACACACTAGAGGTTACAGAGGAGAGCTGGTCACTGGAAGGTTGCTGGTTTGAACCCCCTGATCCAGAGCAGCTGAGCAAGGCACCGAACACCAGTAGAAGACCAGTTGTACTGGGAGAGGCCTTCTGGTCTATCTGGACTACCGCATTGCATTCTGGTCTATCTCGGCTACTGCATTGCACTCTGGTCTATCTCTGCTACTGCATTGCATTCTGGTCCATCTTGGCTACTGCATTGCATTCTGGTCTATCTCGGACTACTGCATTGCATTCTGGTCTATCTTGCTACTGCATTACATTCTGGTCTATCGTGGCTACTGCATTGCATTCTGGTCTATCCTGGCTACTGCATTGC
>JAXDDX010000066.1:175000-200000 GCA_034670405.1 Hoplostethus atlanticus | reverse complement strand
GAGATAATCAACCCGTTATCACGAGAAAACAAAAGGTCGGACTCGTTTCCTCTGATTACTTATATTGTTTATCAGAGATCAGGAGTGTCATGTCAGCATGCATAGATGGCGTCTTGACAAATGTAGCAACTGATTTAAGCTGAAAATGTCAGATCAAGGAGTACCCGTTATCGCATCCCTCCCATTGGTCAACTCCCAAACCCCCCCCACAGAGCAGTGTGTGTACGTCATGGTCCACTCTTGCCAATTTAAACAGAATGGTGGCGTCCAAACTTATACTCAAATGTATGAATTACACTGTGGAAAACACGTTAGCAAACTAATGTTAGTTGCTGTCAGTCAGTCAATTCGACTCATGTTTGCCTGTTAGACTACATATTAATCTACTCTTCCGCAGCTCGCGTACAGTAGGCTACGTGTACAGGCCCGTGTTGTAATGGAAATCGGCCTTTTGTTTTCTCGAGATAACAAGATAAATTAACCTGTTATCACGAGAAAACGAGCTTTGTTATCTCGAGATCACAAAATAATTAACTCGTGATCACGAGATAACGGCATTAAAAAAATAATTGCAAGCACGGCCGTTCTCGGCTTCCGTAATATTATTATATTTATATTATATATTTATTTTATATGTATCTGCAGAGGGCCTTGGAACAAATGGAGCAGATGGCATCGCACTTTGAAGTTAGAATTTCTTGTCCCCTAGTAGTAGTAGTAGTAGTAGTAGTAATAGTAGTATTAGTAGTAGTAGTATTAGTAGTGTGGTCTGGACCAGAAACAGTTGAACCCTGATGTCTTGTTCTGTGTCAACGCATCATGAAACAGTCACCAGTCACTAAACAGCATGTTGCTGCTGATGCTGTGCTCGGTAACATTTGTTCCTCTGGGAACAATAATCCACGTAACACCCCCTCCGACCATCCAGTGAGTTTTAAAATGTCTTTATTTATATATACTGAATGATGCAACACAGAAAGAAGAGAGAGATCACAAACATGCCCAAGAGGCTGATGAAACCAACCAACCAAACCACTCTACCTGCTGATCCCAGATCTTCTCAACATCAAGCCTCTGCTTTATCTGACTACGTTTTGTTCCATGAAATAAAACATACTAACATCACCTTTGTGAATTGTCCTCCTTAAATCACTTGCTGCTAGCGAATTGCTAAGAGACAACAGTTGCTAGCTAGCTGTCTGCTACAGGAACTTTTAGGCCAAGTAGTAAATACACTATTACATCAACAGCTGGAAATATCAGAAATATAAATAACTTCCATAGACGTCTACTAAACCTTCACTTTTAAACCCTATGAGACGATATAACCCATTTCGACATCTTTTAAACAGATAATCAGTGTGAGACGCTGTCCAGTCCCTCGGTATCTAGCTAGCTGTCTAGCTAGCTGCACCATCAACTGCTGCTGAGTCCTTCAGTCTCCTGAATATGAGACAGAGAAAACTCAACATGATGTTTTATGATCCATTTTCCTTTCTACTAAGATACTAAGAGGCTTTAGGAGAAACATTTCAGATGGAGGTGACATTTCCTCACATCCTCCTCATGTTCCTCCATAGTCTGAAAAGTGACAGCAGCATGTGCCAAAACATAGCAAATACATGCTATAAATACATACATACATACATACACAAACATACATGTGCATGCATACATAACTCCACCTGCCCCTTGGTTGTCGGACTCAGTGCGTACTGAGAGACGGAGCCTGAGAGGGGCTGAGCGCAAATGGAGAAATGGCAACCTCCCGGAGGACCTTCTTACCGTCCAATCTCTCCTTTCCACTTTTTCCTCCTCTCTATCTGCTGCTAAAGCTGCTTTCTTCTGCACTAAAATTCAAACTTCTGCTTCCAACCCTAAAAAACTTTTTGAAACTTTCTCTTCCCTCCTCTAACCCCCACCCCCTCCTCCCACCTCCTCCCTCCGCCCTGACGACTTCGCCAACTTCTTTGACAAGAAGGTCAACGATATCCGATCCTCCTTCCCTCACCCCCCGGCTGGTGCCCTGCGCACCAACCACACCTATCTGCCTTCCACCCATCCCTCTCTACCACCCTCTCCACCTTTTCCCTCCCCACCTCCCTCCCTATCCCATTTTTCTCCCCTCTCCCCAGACGAGGTCCTTCACCTTGTTACATCTAGCCGCCCCACCACATGCTCCCTTGACCCGGTCCCATCCACTCTGCTTCAGTCTACTGCACCTGAACTCCTTCCCTTCCTGACCCACCTCATCAACACATCTCTGGTGTCTGGATGCTTTCCCTCTGCTTTCAAGACTGCCAGAGTCACCCCCCTTCTGAAGAAACCAACACTTGACCCCTCTGAGGTCAAGAACTACAGACCGGTTTCCCTTCTACCCTTCCTATCAAAAACTCTTGAACGTGCTGTCTTCAAGCAACTGTCCTTGTACCTCCACCAGAACAACCTCTTGGATCCCCACCAGTCTGGGTTCAAAGTGGGTCACTCGACCGAGACTGCCCTCCTGGCAGTGACGGAGTCGCTCCATGCCGCTAGAGCGAACTCTCTCTCCTCTGTCCTGATACTCCTGGACCTGTCTGCAGCGTTTGACACGGTGAACCACCAGATCCTCCTCTCCACCCTTGAGGGGATGGGTGTCTCAGGCTCTGCACTCTCCATGTTTGCATCCTACCTAACGGATCGCTCCTACCAGGTGACGCTGAGAGGGTCTGTGTCAGAACCACGCAGGCTCACTACTGGGGTTCCACAAGGCTCGGTTCTAGGCCCTCTCCTCTTTTCCCTCTACACAACATCTCTTGGTTCTGTTATCCATTCACACGACTTTTCCTACCACTGCTATGCAGATGACACCCAGCTGACCCTGTCATTTCCCCCCTCTGACACACAAGTGGAGGCACGCATTGCTGCGTGTCTGGCAGACATCTCGGAGTGGATGTCGATGCACCACCTGAAGCTCAACCTGGACAAAACTGAGCTGATGTTCCTCCCGGGGAAGGGCTGTCCGCACCGAGACCTGGCCATCACCATTGATAATGCTGTGGTGACGTCAACTCGGACTGCGAGGAATCTGGGTGTGACCCTGGACGACCAACTGTCGTTCTCGGCAAACATCGCATCAGTGACACGCTCCTGCAGATTCCTCCTCTACAACATCAGGAGGATTCGCCCCTTCCTCACTGACAAGGCAGCGCAGGTGCTCATCCAGGCTCTTGTCATCTCCCGCCTGGACTACTGCAACTCCCTCCTTGCTGGTGCCCCGGCGTCTGCCATCAGACCTCTAGAGCTTGTTCAGAAAGCTGCAGCTCGTCTGGTGTTCAACCGCCCCAAGTTCTCCCATACAACTAGCCTTCTCCGTTCTCTACACTGGCTCCCTGTAGCGGCTCGCATCCAGTTCAACACCCTGGTGCTAGCCTATAGGGCAGTGAAAGGAACAGCTCCTTCTTACCTCCAGGCTATGGTCAAGCCTTACACCCCCGCCCGACCACTTCGCTCTGCTGCCTCGAGGCGACTGGTTGCCCCGTCGCTCAGAGGGCCCCTGGGGGCCGATCTACACGGTCACGGCTCTTCTCTGTCCTGGCCCCGCAGTGGTGGAATGAACTCCCCACTGATGTCAGGACAGCAGAGTCGCTGCCCATCTTTCGCCACAGGCTGAAAACCCACCTCTTCAGGAAACACTACCCTGACTCTTCCCCTTAGCCATGCCTATTTGTCGTCAATTATGTGTCTGAGCTCTTGTTTATTGGCTCTTGTTCATTTGATACACTTATTTGTCTTAGCTCTTGTTTATTTGATTCTCTTATTTGTCTCATTTGTTTAAGATAAAGTAGGTTGCTAACTTATTGCACTCTTACCTTAACACTAGTTATGCTCTTAGTTGCTTGTTTAGGAAGGAAATGCACTTACGATTTCTGGTGACTAGTAGTTTTCTTGCCTACCTATGTTGAATGCACTTATTGTAAGTCGCTTTGGATAAAAGCGTCTGCTAAATGACTGTAATGTAATGTAATGTAATACATGGATACAAACCACTATTTAAACATGGACTAGTAATACACTTTATTTTGAATGTTTTGTGTAGTTTGATTTAATGTCAAATTTCAATCAACTTCAACTTATTATTAGCATCTGAATGACAAGTTTCCATTGAACTGAAATAACTAAACTACTAACTAACTAGCTAACTAACTAACTAACCTGGTCACATCCTGTAGATCCAATAACAGTCAAACACTTTTTATCTTTCAGCTGATAGTTGATATCAAACCAAACTATTGTGTATTGGTTCTATTTTTTATTTTTCTTAAAGGATAATTCCAGTATTTTTAAACCTGGGCTCTATTTGTACATATTTTGGGGTCTAAATGACTAATAGGTACAAAAAGTTTTGAACTGCTCCGGTAGATCGCCTCAGTCGGCAGTCGTGAAACAGGCTGCTATGGCTGCAACGTAATCCTTTGGGGCAAGTGGGCCGATCAAAGTACGTCCACTAAAAGTTGTTTTTACCACTGACAGGATCAGATTGTTGTTGGTGTCTGACAACATTAGGAAAGGATCCTACAGAGATAGACCTTTGGTCAACCAGAAACCTGTTGAACCTCTTCATGCAACAACTCACCTCACCTTTCAGATTTCAGAGCCAGACTTCTGTTTCTGGTTAAACAAAGGTCAAAGGTCAAAGTTGAGTTGTGGAGATTAGAGAAACAAGCCTGTGGCCAGGAGGTTGCTGGTCCGATTCCCCTGGACCACAACACTGACCCCCAACCAGTAGATAGTTGTACAGCTCCCAGTGGGAATGTGAAGTAGGGCGTTGCTCTGTCAACCTCCCCAGGATAAATAAAGGTTTGAAAATGAAAAAAGAGAGTAAATTCAGAGGTTAGTAGAGCGTGGCGGGAAAGTTTCACAGCTGGAACGATGCAGAGGAAAGTTTCTGACTGAACTAGGCCAACAGTAACTAAAGACAGAGAGGAGGGGGGAACGAGCAGGAGGAGGTGGGGAAGAGGAGGAGCAGGAGGAGGAGGAGGGGAGGAGGAGGAAGCACTAGTCTCCAGGTGAACAGGCAGGGAGGAACTGCCAGAACATGACAGGAGGAGATCCATGGTTCACTAAGCTGGGGGGAGACAGGGAGAGAGACAGACAGGGAGAGAGAGAGAGACAGGGAGAGAAAGAGAGACAGGGAGAGAGAGAGAGACAGGGAGAGAGAGAGAGAGAGAGAGAGAGAGACAGACAGGGAGGGAGAGAGAGACAGGGAGAGAGAGAGAGAGAGACAGACAGGGAGGGAGAGAGAGACAGACAGGTGGGGAGAGAGAGAGAGCGAGACAGCTAAAGAGAGAGAGAGAGACAGACAGAGAGAGACAGACAGACAGACAGAGAGAGTGAGAGACAGGGAGAGAGAGAGAGAGAGAGAGAGACAGACAGACAGAGACAGACAGAGAGAGAGAGACGGGATAAAGGGATAAACAACCATTTTCATTTGTTTACACTATGCATGTTCCTGGGCTCCTGGGCTTCGACTGAACCTGGACGGGAGGATGCGACACCAGATCAGTATCTTAATATCAATAACTTTACATTTGACGGTTTTCCTGCCCAAATATTCCAGAATGAAAGTTTCCTCTGAAACAGAATTTAGACCAATAATAATAATAATAATCATAATAATCATAATGTAATAATTGTGATTCATCTGATCAACATGTGTACTACCAGTGTAGTATTGATCAATTTTAGTTGCATCATATCATCGTATGGGAGGTGGACGACACTGACTGATAACCAGATTGTAATAAAACCTGCCAGCCTTCATGATCCACATGCTGCTGAGCAGACTGGTCCAGATTAACAACCACACCACCAGTAATCAGACTGGTCCAGATTAACCACCACCAGTAATCAGACTGGTCCAGTAATCCTGGGACCAGTTTAGTGGACCAGGAGACCTTCACTGGATTTACAAGGTTTTTCTGTGACAGCATTAATTCTAATCCTAATCCTAATCCTAATCCTTAATCTAATCCTAATCCTAAATCTAAATCTAATCCTAAATCTAATCCTATGTCCATCTGAAGGTTTAAAACTCAAACTGTTTTTTGCAAGGATAGGAGTACAAGAACACACACACACACACACACACACACACACACACTGCTGAGCACTGTTCTTTGGCTGAGGTGCATGATGGGAAATTTGAAGCACTGAAGAGCAGAAATTAGATTTCCAGTACCTGGGGAACTGATTTACCCTTCCAGGCTCCCTGCAGACTATCTACGGTAGACTACTATCTGACCCCACACACACACACACACACACACACACACACACACACCTTTCCTGCAAGTGTTGAGGTGGTGATGGGAGACATCAATACAGCTGCCCTGGTACCTGCAAATAGCCTCAGCATGAAACGACCAGGTCATTACCAGAGCTGTGCTTACTGGTAATATCAAACGTGTGTGTGTGTGTGTGTGTGTGTGTGTGTGTGTGTGTGGTTTTGAGATCAATACCCAGACATGCCTGTACATTGCTTTCCTCAGCTTTAAAGGTGTGAAGATGCTGTTAGTGATGAGCTCTGTTCCACCTACAGACGGGACTTGAACGCATCGCCAACCTAGTCTGTGTGTGTGTGTGTGTGTGTTCTGTTTGTGTGTGTGTGTGTGTGTGTGTTTTGTTTGTGTGTGTGTGTGTGTGTTTTGTTTGTGTGTGTGTGTGTTCTGCTTGTGTGTGTGTGTTTGTTTGTGTGTGTGTGTGTGTGTGTGTGTGTTCTGTTTGTGTGTGTGTGTTTTGTGTGTGTGTGTGTGTGTGTGTTCTGTTTGTGTGTTCTGTTTGTGTGTGTTTTGTGTGTGTGTGTGTGTGTGTGTGTGTATGTGTGTGCCCCTTCAGATTTGAATAGATCAGTAGGACTGTGGCTGATTATCACCAAACTTGCTGATAAAAGGGCTCTCGCATCCCCACAGGAAACAGAATGCATCATGGGAATGTGGACGACAGGGTCGAAGACAGCAGAACCTACCACACCTCCCAGTCTCCTCTACCTACTGGGAAACAGAAGGTCCATGTAATGTATGTGATTCCTTGTTGTTCATCTGTTTCAATATGTAGCATGAACAGATCAGAGGAGTGTACGGTCCGTCTGTCACCATCACAGGATGTGACATCACGGGATGTGACATCACACTGAGAGCTGGAAAATCAGTTTGAAACAACAAGTCAGCTCAGGTGAGGCAGCGAGTCCACGAGGGGCTGAGAGCCACCACGGTCCGGGTCAACTTCCTCTATCAGCTTTTAGACACATGACTGAGAGGCGAAGATGATAATCAGACTGAAGCATTGATCATCCGAGTGTTTCCTTTATTATTGATCTAAGGTCTCGGTGCTCGAGACTCACCACTGAGCTCTCCTTCCAGGACCTTCTCCATGTGCTTCATCATGGCCTCCAGGTCTCCGTCCTGTGGAAGACAGTACGATCCAGTTGAAAACATCATCCAGGAGCATCGCACCCTGAGGAGATGTGTTTATTGATGATATGCTTTATAAATGATGTACTACGTTATTGATCTCTGTAGGGGGAATCTTCCCTCGGCCCCTACTGGACAGTCTCTAGTCTCACCACTCCAGTATCCCATGCCACATAAATGGATTCTCAACTTTGATTTACTTTCCGAAACACCAGATTTATTTTGTTTGGAGTTTCTGGTTTCTTCAGTGGCATTTAAATCACTTTAATTGGATTGTAAATCACCAAATACCAAAATCTCTTCATGCAGCATTCGGCTGTAGACAGATTGAGACAGTTCAGGTCTTTATCGCGCCATGAGGGAATTTTGGTTTGCAGACAGGATTTAAAATAAAAGCACATAACAAATCACCACACTGTGTTGGCGGCAGTCAGAGGATCGAACCCCGAGCCGGCTGAAGCCAGACGGGGCAGCATGAACACTTCCTGGTTTGTGGATGTACTTTGATAGAAAATCCCTCAAGCAGGAAATTTCTATTTTATTGTACCTACATACACATGTGGCTGTTTGTGACGGTCATCCAATGTCCAGCCCACTGCTGGACGGAGAAGAGCTGATTTGATTGGTCACGACTGAAGCCATGCCCTCCACACCTGCTGATAATATACTCCTCCTAATCCAACCCCTGTTTCCTGCTGTCACCATGGTTTAACAAAATAAGAGCCCCGAACCCCTGCTGACCTTTGACCTCCGATCCAACAGTGTAGGGGGAAGAGGAAAGAAAAGAACATTATTACATAGACATAACCCCAACACACACACACACACACACACACACACACACACATAGAAGATTATTGTCCAGTCCTACACCCCCAGACCTCCAGACCCGTGGTCCAGTCCTACACCCCCAGACCTCCAGACCACGGTCCAGTCCTACACCCCCAGACCTCCAGACCAGAGTCCAGTCCTACACCCCCAGACCTCCAGACCAGAGGTCCAGTCCTACACCCCCATACCTCCTGATGGTTCTAAAAGAGAGTACGAACCAGAAAGTGAGTTGGTGATGTCATTGGTATTGATCAGCACCTCTTATCAGATATATTAAAAATACAGTAAAAATCGTGCATAATGCACCTGTAAGGTCTGGAATTTAACAATAGAAATCAAACAGGAAGTGCAGCGAGCCGGAGCAGCAGCGCCACAACCCTGGCTGGTGTATTGAAGTCCTCAGGGAGAGCAGGACTGGGTGGCTGTTCCTGTTCTATCTTATTACAGTTGAGAGAGATTGAGTTGCTGCTGAGTGACGGCTGCTGGAGGAGAGCTGCTTCCACTGGGAATGAATGGAGTTTGGAGGAGGCCAACCCATAATATTACTGTACTAATGTAGTGCAACAACGACGAGAAGGCCTACCTGGAGGAAGTTGCTGATCTGTCACTCTGGTGCCAGGACAACAGCCTCCTCCTGAATGTCACCAAAACTAAGGAGCTGATTGTGGACTTTAGGAGGACACAACAACAGAGGACGTACTCACCACTGGGGATTAATGGGACTACTGTGGAGAGGGTGAGCAGGTATAAATACCTGGGAGTCCACATCACTGATGATCTGACATGGACAACACACACAGACACTCTAGTGAGAAAGGCGAGGCAGCGCCTTTACCACCTCAGGCAGCTGAGGAAATTTAAAGTCTCCCGGAGGATCCTTCAGTCCTTCTACTCTGGAGCTGTAGGAGAGCATCCTGACAGGAAGCATCACTGCCTGGTTTGGCAGCAGCTCCGCTCAGGACAGGAAGGCTCTGCAGAGAGTAGTGGAACTACACTCCCCACCCTGCAGGACTTGTACACCAGGAGGTGCAGAACCAGAGCCTGCAGGATCATGAAGGATCCTCACCACCCCTAACAACGGACTGTTTCAGCTGCTGTGGTCAGGCAAGCTCCTCCGTAGTCACGCTGCCAAAACAGAGAGACTGAGACGGAGTTTCTTTCCTCAGGCCATCAGGACTGTGAACTCTGACCTCACCAGGGCCCCCACCAAGACACACACACTGCCCCTCTTATGCACACACACACACTTAGGTAAAGACTACACATAATTTATAATTTATATTATATTATACATACAATTTCCCCTTTTTTTACTATATTATTTTATAAAGTGCTCTTATTGTAAATATTGTGTTGTTTTTTATATAGAGCTCTTAAAAACTGTGACATTGTAAATATTGTGCTGGTTATTGTAAATAGTGTGAACCTGTTATTTTGCACATTTCTGCTGAGCATTGCCACTTTGCATTTCACTGCACACCTCGTGTGTGTATGTGACAATTAAACTTCTTGAATCTTGAATCTTGAATCTGCTGCAGAGCCAGCGTTTCTTCTTCAGTCAACAACTGAACCTGCCATACATTGTTCTTCATTAGCTATGACGTTAAAGCCCTCTGTCCTTAACAACGTTTCTGGCTAACGCTCCTCGAGTCCTGATGAGTGTTGTTGGGCTGCACCACAGCAGCAGCCCACTAGTGTAGAAGACTGCTGCTCCTGAAACATCTCAGCTGGACCGTTCTGCTCTAACCACGTTCTCAGAAAGAAATCGGAGTTGTTACTAATTCTATTTCCATCTTGTCAGCCTTTCTAGTGTAAATGCGTGCTACTTTCTGCTCTGGCCTTGCAAACTGGATTTCTTTCAAGACAATAAATAGTTAAGTATCATTATTAATAATTACCTCTTCTATTTAAATAAGTGCAGCTCTGTGCCTAATTACCTCTCCAGAATAATAAAGTCTCTGAGGTTGAGGCTTCCCTCTCTCCAGCTGCCTCATAGTCCACTAATTAGCCCAAATCCCTGGTGGAACGACACTCAGCTCCTCTCACTGCAGCAGTCCACCCATTTATTTTCTTCTCCGGTGTCTCTCCCCTCTCTTGTCATTACGATCAGCAGTGACAAATAGGTTTAATCTCCCCCAGCCTTTCTTCTCTCATTGCGGCCACAGATTGGCTTCTAGCCTTGAGAAGCTCCTTTGCAGAGGCAGGGAAAGAGGATTTGTTTTCTCACCGAGGGCAATCAACCCTGAAGACCCAGTTTCATCTGATCAGCACCGCCAGCCCAGTGGATGAACTGGATGTAATAGACCCTGGATGCATAGCAGGGATCCTATTTACCACAAAACAGGATCTGAATTAACCTTCCCTTGTGCTATGTAGGATTTAGAGTGCAGTTCTACACTGCAAAAATATGTCCATATTAAAATAATAATCTGTGGCTTTCCTCTGTCCTCTCCTCTCTCTGATCTCTGGACCTCAACAGTGATCAACCTCTACCAGGTCATGATCTCTGGACCTCAACAGTGATTAACCTCCACCAGGTCATGATCTCTGGACCTCAACAGTGATCAACCTCTACCAGGTCATGAAGCTTTTCCATCTGCTGTTCTCAACACCCGGTGTCAGGTAGGTCTTTCCTGGGAGAAACCCTCTGGAGACAGGAAGTGATGTGTTTTACGTTTCCACAGAAGAAGAACTGGGTAGTTAGCATGAGCAGCGATAGCCACCATGGCTGAACAGACAAAGAAAAGAGCGCCACCTACAGGAACTCAAACGCCATCAACAGAAAATCCAAGGAGAAAGACGTCACAGTACTGGACACACTGTTTGATTGACAGGTGATCTCTGGGAAGAGCAGTGAGGAACACCACAGTGAGGAACACCACAGTGAGGAACACCACAGTGAAGAACACTTCAGTGAAGAACACCACAGTGAAGAACACCACAGTGAAGAACACTACAGTGAAGAACACCACAGTGAAGAACACCACAGTGAGGAACACTTCAGTGAAGAACACCACAGTGAAGAACACCACAGTGAGGAACACCACAGTGAAGAACACCACAGTGAAGAACACCACAGTGAAGAACACCACAGTGAGGAACACTACAGTGAGGAACACCACAGTCAGGCTGAGAGCCAAAGATAGAGACTGGATGAAAACAACAGGAAAAACAGGATCACAAATTACTTCATTTAGTATTTAGTCTTGAAACCTTATTTTTCATATATTTTCACCTATTTTGATAATTTTCTTGGAAACGTGAAGAAGGCAGATCACCGTTTCTGAGTGAATCTCATGACTAGGTGCTTGAAACTTCAAACTCTGAGAGAACCTGCTTTATTTTGTTCTTCATTCCTGACAGACATAGACATCATCATAGACATCATCATACATACAGCTTGGTTAAAGGCTTCACCAGGAGTATTTCTGTCAGACTGCTGCATGTGTGGAACATCTAGATTTGCCCATTGTGTGAAACGTCTTTGCAGCAGAGATTAACTGCAGCAGGCTTCAATGTCAATTCATTCCACATCTTGTGAGCGTCATGTTGCCATCTGCCCAGAGGGTTCAGACTGAAAGAGCTCTGGCCTTGCCTTCTTCTAAACAAGGAACGATCCTTCTGGAGGGTTTGACCAAGTACACAAACCTGGCAAGACCTCAGATATATTATATATTACACATATTATGACCCTGTGGCCCCTGTCTAAATTATAGATCCATAATGTTTATTTAGTAGATGCATATATAAGCCGGCCATCAAAGACAAAATCATTTATCAATTGATCCCTGATGTGTGCTGAAAATCCACCACTGCAAAACATCATATTAAAAAGCCATTTACTCTCATATTGAGTCTTGTTTTACTTAAAACACCTTCAAGACGACGAGTGGTGTCAGCAGTTTATTTAGTGTAGAATTACTTTCTTGTTTAGTGAAATGAGCAAAAGTAAACTTTAAAAATAGTTTCCTTCTACAAATTTATTGTATTGCAATTTTTTATTTTTTATTTTTTTTAAATTATTTTTAGAGTTTGATAAAAATCTAAAATGATTGTCGTCATTAACCTTTCCTGTGTCTGGTTAGTGTGTCCGTCCTCACAACATCTAATGGACTGAAAACCACAAGACTGAATGTGAATGGTTCTATGGACAGAGTGACTGCCTGCCTCCCACACACACACACACACACACACTCTGTCACCTGTGGATCAGACTGATGAAGTGTATCTGGAGGTGTTTCTGTTGTCTCCCCTCCTTCCTCCTCCTCCTCTTCCTCGCCTGACCAGGATTCAAACCCATCCTGGTTGTAATAGACCTCAGCAGCCTGGGGGTCCTCTGGGATATCTACACACACACACACACACACACACACATATTCATCAGTGGCGGCTGGTGCATTTTTCTCCAGGGGGGGCTATACCAAAAAGTGCAAATTCGTTATAATAATTATCTTTTATACTACAATATGTAATGGTGAAAGACTAAAGTAACCAAAAAGTGCCTCGATAACTGCAACAGAAATCTGACAACACAAAACCCTGAGACAATGGCAGAACATTATGAACACAGTAAGACCTAATAGAAAATAACATTTAAGAAAAAAATAAATTAATATGGTATTACATTTGAAATACCCAGTGCCATCAAAACGCTGAGTGAACTGGCTCAAAGCCATATGACTTTGCCACCTTTGTGGCTTAAACTTTTTGTACATAAATTTTGCCCTTCTCTCCTTGAGAGATGCAGATTTCTCAATGACTCTATGGCACCACAGAACTTGACACAGTTTATTATTTTAGACAGGATGTGCCTGTTTCTGTCAACCTCTTCATTATGCTTACAGATCCCTGTCCTGTAGCCTTCATCAAGCTGAGCAGCTATGTTTACTTTCCCAAACATTTGCTTTTGATTTTTCTGATATGTGGTTTAAATCATTCAAACCTGTCTGAATCCATGCTGGGTCTGAGACCTGTCGTTTGAAAAAGGGTGCAGGGAAAGCAAAATAAAGCATTGGTGTCACTACATACAGTTAGCCAAGCCTTCCTACTAAACCAGCTGCTTGAAAACGACCGAGTATATTGTCTCATTCTGGCGCATTTTATGTCAGATGCACCACGAGCCCCTCGCTCTCTGCTGCCACCCAGTGGTTGGTGGTGTGTAAATCAGCAGCATTCAGATAAATGCTGTTTGTACATGCGCAGTTCGTTGGTGGAAGCTCCTATCTCTTGTATTGAGAGGAGCGAACTGCGCATGTACAACTTATAACGAGAGTCAATGGGCAAAGATTTTTGCGCCCCAGGCCGGAAATACGCAACCTAGCAGTAACTTTAGACAACGTAGAACAATCTACATTTTATTGCAGATTATACATTCTACTCACTAACTATATAATATTTACGTCGCTCATTTAAAAAAATTTTTTTTTAAAGAAAGTCATTTTTAAAGTCTTATTCAATGAAGTCTAGGATGTGGGGAGTGGTGGGGCGGCGCCCTAGCGCCCTCTATTGGCCAGCCGCCACTGATATTCATACTAGTTATTTATCTGACTCTGATCCTAGATCACCAACAGCTGTACTGTTAACATCCAGAGGTGAAGTTGATGTTGATGATCTAGCTATACTTATTTCATTATAACTAAATTAGTTTCTTCAGTCCTGGTGTTATTGGATCTCAGTGCTGCATTCGGTACTGTTGACCACACAATACTGCTAGATAGATTGGAAAACTTGGTTGGACTATTCGGCACAGTCCTAAACTGTTTCAAGTCATATACAAGACAGGAAGTATTTTGTTTCCCTTGGCAACTTTGTATCTGAGCTAACTGATGTGACCTGTGGGGTCCCCCAAGGTTCAATTCTAGGCCCATGCCTTTTCAACCTCTACATGCTCCCGTTAGGCCGAATCATGCAAGACAACAACATTGCATACCATTGTTACGCGGACGACACCCAAATCTATATAGCTCTATCTCCAAATGACTATCGTCCCATAGACCTGCTGTGCCAGTGCTTTAAGCAAGTCAATGACTGGATGTGCCAAAATGTCCTTCAACTAAATAATGATAAAACTGAGATAATTATCTTTGGTGCCAAAAAAGATAGGCTGAAAATCGGTACCTTAACTGCTTGTCTCTGAAAACTAAAAACTAAGTTCACACATGCTAATACTTGCCGGTTACCTCACTTTAGCTCTAGGAGTAGCTCCTCCTCAATATTCGTAATTGACTACAGGACACACGCCGTGGAGGGTTAGGGTTAGGGTCACCCAGCGGCGGCCTGCCTCATGGGGAGGGTGTCTAGTGCTTAAATGGCTGAAACTCCCGATGATGCTGAGGTGAAATACTGAGGAATGTGTCCTGAAATTCTCAATAGGATAAAAATATTATATATGGAAACAAAGTAAAAGTACATTCCAACGCCAAGAACGGTCTAAGATCTATCGACTAAACCTAACACCAGACAAACAGTAGAGATCTAACCTTCAATGATTCCTCATCCTCCTCATCAACCACTCTACTAATACAACTTGGGACCAAACATAGACCGATCTTACCCTAAGATAAGCCTTCACTTGAAGCCTACTACATGACTAGACTTGTGTCAGGATTCACTTTGATTCAACCCAACAAGGTCAGAGGCACCTGGAAAACCAAAATCACAACAAACCTTCATTTATATGTATTACTATTCTTCCATTGGGACAGTAGCTGAGTTAAAACGATGCCCTGCCGGTGGCTCTCTATTCAAACTGCGGCGGCGACGGCGGGCAAAGCGGAGAGAGCCATGGGATAGCCTATAACTAACCTAACCCTAGCCACAATTCAAGATTCAAGAAGTTTAATTGTCACATACACACACGAGGTGTGTAGTGAAATGCAAAGTGGCAATGCTTAGCAGAAATGTGCAAAATAACAGGTTCACACTATTTACAATAACCAACACAATATTTACAATGTCACAGTTTTTAAGAGCTCTATATAAAAAACAACACAATATTTACAATAAGAGCACTTTATAAAAAAATATAGTAAAAAAAGGGAAAATTGTATGTATAATATAATATAAATTATAAATTATGTGTAGTCTTTACCTAAGTGTGTGTGTGTGCATAAGAGGGCAGTGTGTGGGTCTTGGTGGGGGCCCTGGTGAGGTCAGAGTTCACAGTCCTGATGGCCTGAGGAAAGAAACTCCGTCTCAGTCTCTCTGTTTTGGCAGCGTGACTACGGAGGCGCTTGCCTGACCGCAGCAGCTGAAACAGTCCGTTGTTGGGGTGGTGAGGATCCTTCATGATCCTGCAGGCTCTGGTTCTGCACCTCCTGGTGTACAAGTCCTGCAGGGTGGGGAGTGTAGTTCCAATAGTGCGCTCGGCCGAACGCACTACTCTCTGCAGAGCCTTCCTGTCCTGAGCGGAGCTGCTGCCAAACCAGGCAGTGATGCTTCCTGTCAGGATGCTCTCCACAGCTCCAGAGTAGAAGGACTGAAGGATCCTCCGGGAGACTTTAAACAACAGTAATGATGTAGGAAAACCAAAGGAAAAGAAGACCAAGACGTCTCCTATTTATTCATTTGAAAACAGCCATATCTAGACTGATACATAGCTTACGCTTCCTTACATTTAAGCTTCTTGTTGCTAAAGACAATTGTGCAACTCCTGATTCATTTTAAGGAATTACTGAGGGTAAAAATACGACTTAAGCATGACGTTTTCTAAGGAAATCTGCATAATGTAATGTTCAGTCAAATGTAATGTATTTAATATATTTAATTATTTGTTGTTGATAAACAGGGATCAGCCCCCATGTTCCCTCAGCCCCATGTTCCCTCAGCCCCATGTTCCCTCAGCTCTATGTTCCCTCAGCTCTACGTTCCCTCAGCCCCATGTTCCCTCAGTCCCATGTTCCCTCAGCTCTATGTTCCCTCAGCCCCATGTTCCCTCAGCCCTATGTTCCCTCAGTCCCATGTTCCCTCAGCTCTATGTTCCCTCAGCCCCATGTTCCCTCAGCCCCATGTTCCCTCAGTCCCATGTTCCCTCAGCCCTATGTTCCCTCAGCTCTATGTTCCCTCAGCCCCATGTTCCCTCGGCCCTATGTTCCCTCAGTCCCATGTTCCCTCAGCCCTATGTTCCCTCAGCTCTATGTTCCCTCAGCTCTATGTTCCCTCAGCTCTATGTTCCCTCAGCCCCATGTTCCCTCAACCCCATGTTCCATCAGCATCAGAGCCAGCCCTTCCATAACGCGCATAACGCATTGTTGGGGCCCCCCAAAGGGCAATGATCCACTGCTGCCATGTGGTGATCTACTGATCTAAATGATCCACTGCTGCCATGTGGTGATCTACTGATCTAAGAGATCCACTGCTGCCATGTGGTGATCTACTGATCTAAGAGATCCACTGCTGCCGTGTGCAAGCTGCTGGCCTCAGAAGGTGAGAGTCCTTCCTCTTTCCTCTCTGCAGGTTGTTGAAACCCAAACTTTGGTTTCTGATTTTCTTTGGTGTGTTCTGAAAATGAACTACAACAGTAAATAATAGATCAGAAGCCTGATCTTCACCTCTTCTCGTCCCATGTCTCCTCTTGCCTTTGATTTGGATGATTTTAGTGTTTGCCACCATAAAACAAGCCTGCCAATGAAAGACAGCCTCTGATCCCAGCATGGTACTGCCTTCTAGAGCACAGACCACATATCTGAGGTTTTGGTATTTCTGGTATATTTAGAATAACAGATCCAAACACAAAATCTGTTATATTTTTATGAACAAAAAGAAAAGAGAGAGAGAGAGAGAGAGAGAGAGATTAAATACCCCAGGGAGACTGGCCAGGTGCTCCCAGTTGCACTGATGAACTCCGCCTACCAGGAACCTGCAAGGCAACACAGACAACCAACAGACCAGGGGCCTGTTCCAAGAAGCAGGTTCAGCAAACTCTGAGTCTAACCCTGCACTCTGAGTTGATTAATTCCGAGATGGCCAAGTCTGAGTTTTCGGTTCCAGAACGGCTGATTTGAGTTAGTTCAATCAATTTTGAGTATGTTCACCTTGAGTTAAGCGCGTGCGCGACGACAATAAAAAGCCATCATCAATGGAGGTCCGATACTACGATTCACCATGGCAACCAGCAAGCAGAAGGGTCGTAAAGGAGAGGGAATTGGCGTGGGAGAGAATCGCTGCCCGAGTCAAATGCGTACGTTTGAATGCAGCAGTGTATTCATTTAACATTTAACCACACTTTCTTATAATATTACCTACATGTGAGAAAGTGGTGGAATGGTATTGGGAAAAAAATATTTTCATTTAGGTGCAATCCCACGGGCGCAAAGCGCTCTTGGCAGCAGCTGAAAATGAAATATAAAAACATTAAAATAATTTAGTAGAGGCTTTTATCCAAAGCAACTTACAAAGGTGATAGTTAACACTATGTGGGGATCGAACCCACAACCCTGAGACTGAGAGTCTAATGCTCTACCAACTGAGCTGTCTGGGCCAGACATAGTTCAAATGGTGTACTTGGGGTGGCAAATTAGAAAGGCAGATCTAGAAATGTAATTATTGGAACATAAGTTAGAGGTGGGTGCATGGTCACAGGTGAAATGTGTTGTTGGAACAATATAAAAATACAAACTGTTGCTTTTGTATTTGTAGGAAATAAAGAAGACCAAATGAAATGTGTCTTTATTTGACTGCTCGGGGTGGTGGTGGCTTAATCTGTGAACTGTAAACGGCATATTATATCTCGGACAGCTCTTCCATCCTGGACATAGAACATCTAATCGGGGTCTCAAAATCCTCTCCCGACGTAAGGCTATGAATTACTTCCGCTTGAATATCAATCGGGTTACCGAGGAAAGGACGCGCCATGTCCGACAGCTGCTTCAGGTTCAGCAGAGGGAGGAGACAGGGAGAAAGTCAGGGTTTGTTCAAGAAAACCTGCTAGCGAGCAGGTTAGGTTCACAGAGTCAGTTACCATGGTAACTGAATCAGAGTTTGAGTTACCTCTCTTTCTGGAACGGAAAACCCAGAGTTTCCCTCATCTCAGGGTTAACAAACTCAGAGTTTTCACTAAACCCGCTTCTTGGAACAGGCCCCTGGAAACACACACACACACACACATAGCGTCACAGACGGGCCTGCTGTGTGTGTGTGTCCTGCTGTGCCGTCACAGACCCGCATTGCCAAAGGAAATCAAAATCACAATCCTACCCACAGCGATGAAGTTTCTACTGTGTTTGGTAAATGGAGTCATACTTACTATTGTATATCGGGTCTACCTACACACCACATGGACAAGAATAAAGACTGTGGTGTGTTACTGTACTCCTCAACTTACTATTGAATTTTGTGCAACAACACCAGCATCTGATGTCTGCTTGTTAACTCAGGAACACATCAAAATGCAGGTGCTGTATCTTTCCTTGGTGTATGCTGGGAAAATTTAGTGAAACTACAGAGGGCTTTAAAAATCAAACAAAATCAATGTCTGGCTGACCTCCACGGATCTCTGAGGTGGTTTATCTCTTCATTAGGGACTGTTTGTACTTGGTCTGTGTCAGAGCCGCTGATGGCCAGTGTTAATTGGAGGGTGAAAAATGTTTGAGCAGCAGAAAATTGGACTCCTCCTGGGCAGACTGAGCAGCTGAAGGGTGAAGGCATCCTCCAGTAGGTGACACCTACTCTGATAAACTGCTGGCATGAATATAAAGCTCACTATTGAATATTATTCAAGTTGCTGACTGTCTTATGGATGTTGCTTATATATATATATATTATGATGTAATGTATGTTTTATTATTTTCAAGAATTTAATAATCTATGTTGCGACGGCTCACAGGCCATAACAAAGGAGGGAGATGCACGCCAAACTCAGCAATAACAAACATTACAATGAGGTGTGAAAGTCAGGATCAGTGGTGAATGAGGACGCATGTTGTCAGTGTAAAAACAAAGAAGGCCGCGCAAAAGAAGCAATCTGCATTTGGTGAAGGGACCGACACGCTGGCGTCTGGGCAGGAGGGCTAAATAACCTGGGAACACTGGCCAGGTGTTTCCAGTTAGCTTGATCAGCTCCACCCAGCCAAGGACCTGCAAGACACACCCAGCACACAATACACACAACACACAGGACCAAGGCAACAGGCTCTGGGCCGCCACATCTATATGAGCAATGAATTATTATTTGGTGAATATCAAAATCAAGAGTGCCGAGTTGAAACTTCCTCGTGTCCTTGTGGAGAACAAACAGAAAACATCTTTACAGTTTGAGATGGACTGAAGAACAGAGAACATCTTTGGCTCTCTGAGGTAGAGGTCTAGCTCATCCTCAAGAGGATTACTCGTCCTCGTCAGCGTGGTCTCCTGTCTTCTGGTTACTTCTCACTCAAAGCTCACCCACAGGTCGGTAGCTTGGCCTGAAGTCTGTCAAGGTGGACCTGCTTCCTCCCCATGTCCATCCTGGGTGACATATGAGGCCAGACATTGCTTCCCCTTTTGCAGCTGGGCAGGGGAGACGATAACATCCTTCAATCTTGGATCAAGAAGCATTGAAAGCACATGGCGAGTGATTGTAACCATCAGGGAATCTTCTTTAGAGCTTTTTGTACTTGCCATGCTATGTCAGCTGCTCCATCTGGAGTATTTCCTGCAGCAGTAATCTAATTCTCAAGACTGGAGTGGAGACACTGAAGAAGAAGGATTACCACTGAGAGTGTATTTCTGAGAGAGTATTTCTCTCCTCTAGCCTCTGATGTGGTCATCTCATCTCAAAGGATTCCAGTGTTTCCACCAAGGCTTGAGCTTGATTGCATTCTTGTGGTGTTCTAGATACAGGACATTTGTCTCCACCATGGACACCAGTAGAGGGTTCTGGTTTTCTATGAGCCTCTTCTCTTCATAGTACTCTGACTTCCAACAAACATTCTCTGGGTTGTAGTGACTCACAATATCCCTCCAGTTGTCAACAAGGTCATTTGAGAGTCTGATGTCAACCACATAGAAATATAATCTGAGTAGAAGATTGTTGCCCACCCCAACTAGAGATCGGTCCAAAGGTGCAAGGACTGCTGTGCTGCTCATTTTCAAACCGGTACTAGTCGGAGCCAGCTGAGACAGAACCTGTGCTGATTCTTCATTATTCTTCCATTTATAAAGTTTTTTTCTAGTTCCGTGTTACTCCTGTTTGTAACACAAATCTTCGATGTGTCAAAGCACCACAAACTTATTTCCTTTCCCGACTGACCCTCTGAGGTCTCGCCAATAGGTTGCAGACATTACGACGGCCAGAGGCACCAGGATCGCCAACATGCGGGTTGGCAGCACCACGTTTCACCAGAGTGCTTTCCTGTTCACAGACAGGCACAAGTGGGATTTTCCCTTCATCTCCGTCTGAATGATGATGCGGTTCTGCACCCCACAGGACGTCCACAGTGTTGATAAAGTGCATGAAACTAGCGGACTAGCAAGACAGCTATATCATTGTAGCTGTTTGGCTAAGTGTGTTAGCATTTCATTTGTTTTGTGCACAGTTAGCTGCTTAAGTCATTTCCTGTTATGTAATAGTCAGCCTACTAAGGAGTGATTTCAAGCTGATGTAAAACCATAGACATCGTAATGCAATATCATTATGTCTACTCCAAATCCAGAATCCTTACAGACATACCAGACTGACGTTGACAAGATAGATACAGAGTGCCACACTGGGCCCAGTAAGACCCAGTCCAGTGCCAGACTGGGCCCAGTAAGACCATGTCCAATGCCAGACTGGGCCCTGTAAGACCCTGTCCAGTGCCACACTGGGCCCAGTAAGACCCAGTCCAGTGCCAGACTGATCCAGCTGGCATGCTAAATGTCTTAGCTCGGGCCAACAGCAAGTCCAGCGGTCTCATGTGTCACCACCACAGCTGATCCCTAGAAACATCCACAGCTGAGAAAAGGTTCCCATCCTGATGTAACTGAGTACCATCACTGCTGACAGGTACAAATACATCCTTATATGGGCTCTAGAAATGTTGCTGAACGATTCCTTATTCTAATGATGCTATAATTCAGGTATGGGTATCCAATATTATTTTCTTCCAAGAGAGAGTTTTACTAAAACATGTTTTGTTATTTCTGTATCTTTCCTTATATTTTAATGCATGGTAATTCAAAAATGTGTTCATGTAAATTTAGGGCATTCTGCAAAGTTCACATCCAACTGGTTCCAGTAAGGGAAAATAGATAAAAAACATGTCCTTGCCAAAGTGAAGAACTGTGGTGCTTCACTTTGGCAGTGTACTGAGTGTGTATTGAGTGTTTCTCAAGGCTACTTGACACTGTAGAATTTCAAAAGTACCATCAAGGAGGAGCGTGATCAGCCTTGTCTACAGGACAAGAGACAGTCGGCATGTGGAAATCTTTTCACCAACCACATCCAGAATGACCACAGTCAGGTGTTCGTTGTTTAAATAGTCAGAAACATCCTGGGTGGCATGAGACACAAAGCTTGACTTGATGTTGAGAAGACGTCTGAGATCAGTGGCAGCATCCCGCTGAGATCGACCAGGAGGAATTTGTGTGTGATTTTGAATTTCTTCCCTGACTGATTTTGGCGGCTGAATGGTGTTTTGAGAGAATAGAAAAGTTTGCTTGAGTTACATCATCCCTCCCTGAGCATCAAAGTTTGATGCAATCAAATCCCAGCTAAACTCCCAGCTGACGGCAGCAACGAGCTGAAGAGAGAATCGCCCTTTTCTCGCTGAGAGTCTCTGCTGTTTAACTAGGCTGATAGGAACACAGCATAGAGGCGGTCCTGCATCCTCAGCATCCGGCCAACAGGACAGACTCATTCAGACTGGGTTCCTTGTGTCATACAAACCAGAATAATCCAGGCTGGATGAAAGATTAATCTACTGTAACTAAGAAATATTTAAAGTTCTTTTCTAAACTATCCGTCATAAATGTCATTCACTTTAATAAGGCTTATAGCTTATGGCTTTGTTAATATCCAGGAGCTCCTGCAGGATTATCAAGATAAACATGAGATTAAGTTACCAGAATGAAGAAATCTCTGAAGATCTTTTCTGCTTCCAACCAGCTGCTGTAAATTCCATTAGTTTTGACTTGCTGGCTGGTGGCTTTATTGTAAGAACTTCATAAAAGGCAGAGATCAGCCACAGCCAGACAAAATAGGTCCAAAAAGTTTTGGAATTGCTCCGGTAGATCGGCTCAGTCGGCAGTCGTGAAACGGGCTCAATGGCTGCAATGTAATCTGTAGGGGCATATAGGCGCGGTCAAAGTACGTCCACTAAAAATGCTTGATTTTGCCACTGACAGGCTCAGATTGTTATTCGTGTGTCTGACAACATTACTGAAAGGATCGCTACAGAAATAGACCTTTTTTAACCAGAAAACTAAAGTCTAGCTCAAGGAGAAGTCCCGCTCTGAAATGGACGGTGGACAAAGGTAGTCTATGAAAGTGAGAGGGTTGAGTTGTTGCAGGAAGAGGACGGTAGAAACCTGACAAAGGTATTCTATGAAAGCTGCACGAAGTCTTCCTCAACATTTTGTTGGCACAGTTCGGAAATGCGCAAAAACGAACCATTGTTGTTGTTTTTTATCTTTGGGAAAAAACAAATACTCTAAACTACGCTTTCTATACTCCAACACACATCTCCAACGCTGATTTATGTTTCCACCATCCTCTTCCTGTAACAAGTCAACCCTCTTGCTTTTGTAGACCACCTTTGTCACGTCTGAAATCTCGCGAGAGTTGTTGCAGGAAGAGGACGTGGAAACGTGACAAAGATGCTAAAGATGAAGATGCTAAGATGATGTTTCATGCTAAAGATGAAGAACTGACGAGGACAGTCGATCGCTTTTATTTGTTCCTTCTAGCATTAAAGGGGCTCTATTATAGGAATTCAAATTTCCCCTTTATGTGCAATACTGTTTGCAAAACACCACAAGGAACATTAGTTATCCTGAGCCGTAGTACATTTGCAAACAAAATGTATGACAACTAAATTATAAAGGGACTTTTTTCATCTGCAGCAGAAAAAGTCAGTTATGAGTAAACAGTGAAAATGGGGCCATGGCATCTCCAACCTAAAGGGGAATACCACTCAATCTTAACTGGTATTCCTTAACATGACCAACTCTTACCCTGTTCTGTTTACAACCTGAAGGTAAAACGTCAAAATGAAATGTAATATTCTTCAAAAAATCTGGAGCTGCTGCATCGAGAATGAACTGGGAGAGATGGGAAAGGAAACTGGGAGAGATGGGAGAGGAAACTGGGAGAGATGGGAAAGGAAACTGGGAGAGATGGGAGAGGAAACTGGGTGAGATGGGAAAGGAAACTGGGAGAGATGGGAGAGGAAACTGGGTGAGATGGGAAAGGAAACTGGGAGAGATGAGAGAGGAAACTGGGAGAGATGGGAGAGGAAACTGGGAGAGATGGGAGAGGAAACTGGGAGAGATGGGAAAGGAAACTGGGAGAGATGGGAAAGGAAACTGGGTGAGATGGGAAAGGAAACTGGGAGAGATGGGAGAGGAAACTGGGAGAGATGGGAAAGGAAACTGGGAGAGATGGGAGAGGAAACTGGGAGAGAGGGAGAGGAAACTGGGAGAGATGGGAGAGGAAACTGGGTGAGATGGGAGAGGAAACTGGGTGAGATGGGAAAGGAAACTGGGAGAGATGAGAGAGGAAACTGGGAGAGATGGGAGAGGAAACTGGAACAGCGCAATGTTCACCAGTTACAGGAAAAGAAAGATCTAAGTAATGTAAGTAATGTAAGTAATGTAAGTAATGTAAGTAATGTAAGTAATGTAAATAATGTAAGTAATGTAAGTAATGTAAGTAATGTAAGTAATGTAATCCCTGAGACCCTGACGGAGAATCAGCGGGTAGAAAATGACAAAATGGTCCATTTGATGTCAGGGTTGGGGGTTCGACTCCTAATGCTAAAAATATGTACTCATAATATGAGGGATGTTGGTTAAAGCACCGGGCACTGGGTATGAAAGCAAAAATCAAAGTAAAAAGTATGAGAATGAATTGTGATGATGATAATAACTACTGTAAACTAACATTCATCCGTTACCATGCATCCTGTTACTGTGCTGCTTCTCCATTGGCTGAGATCCTTCTAGCCACCGGTAATCCTGGGCCGCGATTGGTTGAGTCTGTTGGACGGTGTCGTCTGTGCTCTCCTATTGGTCAGAGGGCGTAGGGTTTTACTCTAAGCAGCCACTACATCACAGAATGGGAGCAACTTTAAAATGACAGAACTTCAATTGGAAAGGGAGCAATTAGCTGATTGGCCCATAAGAGGATTCATTCAAAGTTAATCTGTGAAAGGGAAGCGGTCTTTGGGGGAAATCCAACATGGAAGTAGAGTCCGATAAGTAATTCCATTAAGTTGAACTCAGTTCTACTAGTAATAAATAACTTTTTCTTACATTCAAAACATCCAAGCTGACTTTTTCAAAATGGCGGCTTCTCAGCTCCTTCCTCTGTGTGTGGATTTCCTGGTACTTCTCCTCAGCAAGTTTCCTGTAGCGACGGCAGAACCACGACAGACTCTTGAGCAAGGCACTGAACCCCCAACTGGCCCAGTGGAGCTGCTCAGTAGAACCAGTAGAGACTGGTTGGACTGGTCAGCTCCCAGTAGAACCAGTAGAGACTGGTTGGACTGGTCAGCTCCCAGTGGAACCAGGGGGTCTGAGGCCTCCTGGCGCTCTCAGCAGAA
>JAXDDX010000066.1:160000-172500 GCA_034670405.1 Hoplostethus atlanticus | reverse complement strand
ATGAATTCTTCGGCCTTTAAAGGTTTTGAACACAAGCAGCAGCTTCAATACAAAGTGTGTCATCTCATTCACATAGTATTACAATATACTGAGTCATCTCATTCACATAGTATTACAATATACTGAGTCATCTCATTCACATAGTATTACAATATACTGATGAACTTTTAGGTTTGGACCATTTTGTACTTTTTAAAGGTCTAAAGGTTTTTGGATTTGGCCTTCCTGCTCTCTAACAGTTCAGTTCATGTAATTGCTCTCCGTTGTGTTGGGATGGCAGTTTGAAAATAGATTGTGCAATATGGTTTGATCCATGGTGAGGTAGCAGACCACATAGCAACACCCTAGAGGATTATGGGTACGACGGTGATATAACAGGCATGAGGTCAGAAACGTAGTGCAGATAAAGAATAAAAAACAGAAGAAGGCAAAAGAGACTGTTAACTTTTTGGTTTTCATAAAGCAAAACTCAAGTTATTTATGAGCCTCCCTGCAGCACCATAGTCACAGTAAAGAGACCTCTAGGATGTCAAGGCTTTAACACAACCGCCATTCCCAGGTTCTTCATGGATTCACTGGTGGCCGGTATGTAGTTTTTATTTTCCATCATATTTACAGGATCAGATATATCATGTATCAATACAGTTTCCAATTTGACAGTAATATCTTAAAAGAAAAGAGTGAGTGAAAGTCCAGCGGTACAAAAGGTGAGGAGGAGGTGAGGAGGAGGTGAGGAGGAGGTGAGGAGGTTTGCTCTAGGAAAGACTTCCAGACCTTCCAAACCTGCCAGTTGAACCCTTACAGGGTACTGGGGATGATGCATGCCCTCTCTAATCCAGATTAGGGGGGAGAGGGGGGAGATCAATCTCCTCTCTCCTACCAACCCAAACATTGCCTTTGCAGGATTTGGTTCCCTGGTCTGTCCAAACACCACTGAGGGTTCTGAACCGATGAGAATGAGAATCGAGTTTACATTTGGATCCATTACAGCTAATTGAGCCTTTGAGAGTCTGTGGTCACGTTGTTGTTCATCATATTAGCTGTAAAATCACTGTAGAGCACGGTGAACCTCCAGTCGTCCTCTCAGTCTGAACCAGGAAGTGATGCTGCAGCAGAGCGTCCCATCCCCACTACCTGAGACCGTAGATTCACCCTATTGGTCCAGATTAAATCCTGGTGTCTGGTTGGTCACTGTTGGGAAATCTCCACACAGGAAGTGACCGAACCAGACTGAAGAGGGGAATCCAGAAGAGTCCTGAACAGAGGAAGCTGCTGAACCTCTTCACCTCCTCCACCACCACACACTGTAGTTAGTGACCTCACCACACAGGGCTTCTGGGTAATGAAGTCCTCAACATTCAAACAGTTTCCTCTCGCTGCCACAGAAACACAGCAGTTTCCATGTTATCAGATCTCTCACAGTGCAGCGTTGCCCGTCTGGAGCTAGCCTGTAATAATATCATGGTGTACAGCGCAGTACAGGAAACCATCACCCTGGTGATGTTCCTGTGGATACCATGGCAACGAGACCATAAAACCCCTAATCTGTTCGCTCTTCCATTCAGTCCGTTGAGATGATTTATGAATAAGTTTACAACACACACCGGCCTCATGAGCTTCACAGTGTGTGTGTGTGTGTGTGTGTGTGTGTGTGCACGTGACTCATTTAGTCCCATGGTTTAATAGATGATAGGTTTATATCTATACCGGCCAAACAAACACCGTCACCTCTGGAATGGTTGAAAACAGGAAACGGCGTCAGACAGGAAGTGGATATCATCGACGCCGTGACTGAACATTAAAGTTGATGAAATTTGACTTTTCAAAGAGCTCTGATTGTTGTCACGTAGAGACTGTAACAGTGATTAAGGTAAATGTGATTTGATTTGATTTGTATGAGTTTATGTCACTGCTTCCAAATGGTGGAGAAACCAGAAACAGTTTCAGTTTCAGTTTAACGGGTCAAACCTGCATGTTGTCCTCGATGAACTGGGTCTTCAGGAGCTCAGCAGCTGAAGGTCTGGAGGACGGATGTTTCTCCAGCATCCTGGTTCAGAGACAGACGGGGGAGCACAGGAGTCAGTGTTAAGCCGGTATACTTCATTCAAAGACACCCAAAGCGACGCCAACAAACGGCGTGGACGATATACTCCACTGGAAGCTTTGTGCGACGGGGGCGGAGAGTGCAAGGAGACGTATGACGCATTCCGGAAATCCAGAGTCGCAGCAACAACAGCAACGACAACAATGGCAGTGATACAAAAACAAATACCATGTGATATTTGGACCAATCGCAGACAGGAGGACTGCGTCACTAGACGACGGGGAAGAGACGCCGCGGAGACATGGACAGAAATGTTGCGCTGGACTTCAAAGACAATGTTCTTTGGTAGTTTTGGGGTGTCGATTGTCGCTTTCGCCCAACTTCACAGGAAGTACACCAGCAGCTTAACATCCATATAAGACCGGGGCCACAGTCTTTCTGGGAGAATCAGCAACACTGAAGGCTGGGAGAAAGTCGCATTCAGATAGTTGGCTTTCTTAAGAAGAGGTTTACTGCTGCTTCTTTAAAACAAGGAGGAACGGAGATATTAATAATCAATAAAATACACGGACCCACAGTCCCGAGAATCTCCTTTAAACAATTGGTTGGGATAATGTCAAGGTGGCAGGGCGAGGGATAGTTTCCTCTAAATCATTGGTCCCTCAGCGTGGGGGAACTGATCTGGAGTCATGAAACAGACTCTATAACCTGAGAGGATTCAGGTTCGTGGACGTTCTTGGAGATGAAAGCGGAGAAGTAATTTTCTCTTTCTTCTTTCACAGCTTGAGATTTTGCCATATATTCTTTAAGGACGTCCAGGAAGATTTGAAGTTTGTTTGATTTCCACTTCCTTTTGGCATTCTGCATTCTCTCCTGACTGACCGAGTGAGGTCGGCGAGCCAGGGCAGGGCTTTAGATCATTTCCTGCTTTCTGGTCTGAGACAAAGAAATCAACAGGTTAAAACGAGGTCCTGTGTATGTCCTTTACAAAAACAGGATGAGGATGAGCAAACGTGAATAAGTAAAAGGCAGATGAGAGACAACAGTTCAGAAGATTCCTGGGTGAAACTACAGTCGGTGGCCTGTAGATCAGCAGAGTGGAGGGACCTTTCCACTGATTGATACTGAAATGACCAAGAGATGACAGAGAGCATTTGGCTGCTAAGCCACTGATGCTGATGAGAAGTCATTCATTTAGGGGAACAATCACCCAGACCCACCTTCTGTAGTTGTTGGTCAGGTTGGCCAGTTAGTGAAGGACCTGACATTCAGTGATGGTATGGTATCAGGACAGTTGGGGAGGGAACAGGTTTAATATAACCAGATGATCAGGAGACAGGGACAGACAAACCAGACGAACCAGACGAACCAGACGAACCAGACGTCAGTAACAGACAGAAGGCTTTTCTATTGTGGTGGGATAGTCTGGACTCACCCCACCGCTAACCGTTAGTCTGGTAGAGGTCTGTTGTCCTGCACCGTGTGTCAGTAGCTACTGTACTACTATGTTAGTCTGTAGAGGTCTGTTGTCCTGGACCATGTGTCAGTAGCTACTGTACTACTATGTTAGTCTGTTAGAGGTCTGTTGTCCTGGACCGTGTGTCAGTAGCTACTGTACTACTATGTTAGTCTGTTAGAGGTCTGTTGTCCTGGACCGTGTGTCAGTAGCTACTGTACTACTATGTTAGTCTGTTAGAGGTCTGTTGTCCTGGACTGTGTGTCAGTAGCTACTGTACTACTATGTTAGTCTGGTAGAGGTCTGTTGTCCTGGTGTGTCAGTAGCTACTGTACTACTATGTTACTATGTCTGTTAGCGGTCTGTTGCTGTCTCCTCCTTACCTCTGCATCACAGAGTTGAGATCCTGAGAATATCCAGCGGGCAGCGCCGGTGTTTCTCCCTCCACGATCTTCATGACCACAGACAGGAAGTTGGGACCCTCAAAGGCGTGAGTCAGACAACAGGTCTGGTAGAGAATACAGCCCAGCGCCCTGCAGCAGGAACAGGAACATCAGTTAGTTAGACCTCCAGCTGTCTTCTCAGCCTAAACCAGGAAGTGTTTTGGGGGGAAACGTTAGATTAGAGTCAGCGCTCTGTCCAGAGAAAGGACTCACCAATGATGCTGAAAGATCTGATTCCTCTTGCTGCCGTAATATGGGTGATCTTTATGTTTTAACTTAAATTGAATTACATGGTCCTCCATGGGTTTGAAGAAAATTCTGCAACCCTTGGGCTGCTGAAATCTTTTGAATGAATCCAAAGCCCATTGGATAAAGCCGCATGGCGTCAACGTAAAAGTAAAGCTGTTTCTCTTGGTTCCTGAGAAGGAGACTTTTTTTTTGGAGATACAAGGTTTTCACTGTAATGAATGTCTAAACTCAGCAACAAATCTGAGCTCAAACTGACATGCAGCCAGCACAACAGAAATAAGGAAATTAGTAAAAAACAAAAGAAGACAGATGGATGGGTGGATGCATGGAGACGATTGAAAACACCATTTTGTTCCAAAATGAAATCTACACTATTTAGAAAAAGTGACACAGAAAAAAAAGCACCAAATGATGGTACTTTTTAAAGGATAAGAGGGAAGTTCAGTCATATTTGTGTCCCAAAATGATTTAACCCTCAATATTATTTCAACATGATATACTGTCTTCCACTGGGTAACAATAGACATATTTCATATATTGGAACTATTTCTAGGTGAAAATCTCCTTTTCACCGGAATAGAAACAATTTGCTTTCAAATTATATGAGGTTGTTGTTATAAATGAGTTGTATCAATGGACTAAAATAATTGAACCCATAGACATCTGGTCTGAAAACACTGGTAAGGTTATGGTGACTGCTCATAGTTAGTGATGCATTACATAACTGAAGTGAACAGGTTAAATATGTTTGGAGGGTCGCCTACAGCTGGAGGTCCATCCAGATAGAGTAGAGGCTCTGCAGGTGGATCTACTGTGTACCTGAACCCACCAGATCCATCCAGTCTCATCTCCTGTCTAGCTATAGTATCAAACAGCTAGACAAACAGCTCTATATACTGTCCATGTCACTCATTTACGTATACAGTCACACATAAACTATTGAATGTAAGTATTAAAATATCATGTATCTCAATACCAAGTCTCTTTGTCCACTCAGACGAGTCAGATCAGGTCAGTAGAACAATCTGCATCCTGTCTGCTTGTCTAAACACTGTTGGACTCCATCTCCCTAACCCTGCTGTTCTTTTTCCTCTTCTGCCCATTTATAGTTTCATCAGCTGTTCAGTGAGAAATCTGAAATACACCATTTTTTTTATTTTTTTACACCTTATTTTAGTTTTTAAATTGGTCTTCAATTCAATTCCAGGTAAAAGCGTCTTAAGAAGTCTGATACTTGTCTTCCTGAAGTCTGCAGACCCCGTACACCCTCGTTCTCTCTCTGTTTCTATGTATACAAAGCATATGGTTTATACATGGTTACTACATCCAAATAAAACTGAAAAAACCTCTGAAAGAATGAAAGGAATGTGAAAAATCTGACTTAATATGTACACCCCCAATTTACTCTATTCTTATTTATAGTCTATTTTCCTTTGAGGTATTCTATTTATTTGATTCTGCAACAACCTAATGTAATCTAATATAATGTAATATATCATATCATATCATATTAATTGACTCTTTACAGACTTAAAACAATGAAAACACTATCTGCCTGTTTGATCCACTCTCTTTTCCAATCTTTTTTTTTCATTTCATCAAAGCATCAATTGAAATGAGCCAATTCCAATGATGAGAAATGCTGATTGATAATAAATATGAATGTTTTCATTTCTGACAGTTTTCATTACATTTCCCCAGAGTTTTTGCTTTGCTCATCCCAGATCCAATTCTGTAATATCAAGAAGTAAAGAGGGTTCATATTATTGCATGATTAGAAAATAATAAGAACTTGGCAGTGTAATATGATGAATTAGAGGAAGATCTGAATAATATTGTTTTTGTGGGTACTTTTAATATTATAACTTGAGGCACAAGGAAATATAATAGTAATAATATAATAGTTATCATCAGCATATATATACATACATACACCTTTCATCTGAACTTCAGTTCACTACCATTCAACTGTACAGCACAATCTGTTTCATCTATTTCTTCTAGAAAAAGATCTTTCAGAAAAGATTAATAGATACAGTATATTTTCATTTCACTGTAATTATTTTTATTATTTTATTAAATTCTGTTTTTCAGACTTGGGCTGGACCTTGAGCCTTAACTCGCTGCCCTAATGAATGAACCAATTATAGTGTTTTTCTTTTTTTCCACCTTGAATGTAAAGTTTCATGTCTCTTGGGCCCTTGAAACCTGTTAAACAGCCATAGTACAATCTAAAAACTACATGGACATCACTGAGAAGATGATCTATTTCAATCCTGAAAAACAGACTTTTCCCCCAATAAGACCCACTGCTGGTTGTGATGCAGCCCAGATCTGTCCAGACCGGCTCCGACCGACCAGTCAGGACGAACCAGGCCAATAACCAGGCCAGCAGCCTGCCAAACTGTGGCCTGATTCAGCCCCAGCCTGGATTAAACAGCTTTGAACTCCCCATGTACAGAAGCTCGGTCTTAGATATCCAAGTAAAGCTTTTC
This sequence comes from Hoplostethus atlanticus, assembly GCA_034670405.1. NCBI lineage: Eukaryota > Metazoa > Chordata > Actinopteri > Trachichthyiformes > Trachichthyidae > Hoplostethus > Hoplostethus atlanticus. The sequence goes on along the minus strand of JAXDDX010000066.1, from coordinate 165,813 downwards.
AGACTGTTCCTCAAACCACATGAAAGAGAAGATGTGATGGAGTGTCCAGGACCCAAACAAACTCTGTATAAGAGACATAAGAAACTCTGTAGCTTCTATTGAGAAACTGAGAAACTCTGAAAGAGAGTTGATATGTTCTTTACTGTTTAGAGTCTAATGTGGTTTTTGTAGTAGTAGTAGTAGTATTATTAGTAGTAATAGTAGTAGTAGTAGTAGTAGTAGTAGTAGTAGTAATAGTAGTAGCAGTAGTAGTAGTAGTAGTAGTAGTAGTAATAGTAGTCATAGTAATAGTAGTATTAGTAATAGTAGTAGTAATAGTAGTCATAGTAATAGTAGTAGTAGTAGTAGTAGTAGTAGTCATAGCAATAGTAGTAATAGTAGTATTATTAGTAGTAATAGTAGTAGTAGTAGTAGTAGTAATAGTAGTAATAGTTGTAGTAGTAGTAGTAGTAGTAGTAGTAGTAGTAATAGTAGTGGGTGGAAGTAATCCCACTACTATAACATCGGACATCAACGCTGTTTGGTTTCCTGATCGATCGCAGGAGAGGAAACTGATTGATCCTGATTTTAGAAGAAGAGAGGAGGAATATGATGAAAATATAAATACAAATCTGTGCAGTCACATGGGGAAGCCTCAACTCTTAGGAGTGTGTGTGTGTGTGTGTGTGTGTGTGTGTATGTGTGTTAAACTCCTACTCTATTGCTGATGCCAGTTACAGTTCAGGCACAGAGATCCTACACACACACACACACACACACACACACACACACACACACACAGTCTGGATAGAGGGCGTCTCAGTATTACTGGTGTGTCTGCATGAATGCAAGAGAGGATTTACGAAGGTTGTGGGTTTTTATTTATTCCCATAATCCTGAAGAACGCCTCCAATCTCAGAGTAACCACACCTGGCTCCATCACCTGGCTGACATGATGGTAAGAACAGAACAGGTGGTAAAAGCTGATGGTTACTGCATAGAGCCCATGGCGCGCGTGTTAGTGTGTGTGTGTGTGTGTGTCTGTGTGTGTGTGTGTGTGTGTTGGTTTAGCAGCTTGAAGAAAATTTGTTAGAGGGAAATTCTACTTGAATTGACTTTTAGCTTGTTACTCTAGAAAAGTAGACATGCTCCCAAATACCCCAAGTTATTTCCTCTGGTTGTTTCTTATGGAAGCGTATAGTTAACTTAAGTTATCAATGAATGTGTTGAATCCATCTGACTTGTGTTTGGGGGGGGCGCTGCTTCTCACTTTTCACATTTGAATTTGTTGCAATATGGACTTTGGTGTGCCACAAGGCTCTGTCCTAGGACCACTACTATTCTCTATCTACATGTTACCACTCGGTGACATCATTCGCAAATGTGGCATTAACTTCCACTGTTACGCCGATGATACCCAAATTTACATACCAGTCAAACCAACCAATAACACCCAATTCCAAAAACTAGAGGCCTGCCTATCGGAAGTCAAATGTTGGATGTCGCTAAACTTCCTAGTTCTTAATGGCAACAAAACTGAGATGCTGATTGTAGGACCAGCTAGACATAAACACTTATTTGAGAATAGTACTCTTAACTTTGATAGTTGTGTAATCTCCCAGAGCCCATACATTAAAAACCTTGGGGTAAATGTGTCCTTTTTTCTGCCTTACCTACTGGGCGTACTAAAAAACTACAACTGGTCCAGAATGCTGCTGCCAGAATCCTGACCAAAACTAGGAAATTCAACCATATAACTCCCATCCTGTCCTCATTACACTGGATACAGATTCAGGCCAGGTGTGACTTCAAGGTGCTTCTACTTACATATAAATCATTACATGAGATGGCACCGTCCTACTTAGTGACTTGTTAACAGCTGCAGGATCTCGGCAGGTTTCAGGAAGTCAGAATTAAGGCTTTTTAAGACCTTTAAGACCTTTAAGACCTCTTAGACCTTTAAGACCTTTTAGACCTTTAAGACCTTTAAGACCTTTTAGACCTTTAAGACCTTTAAGACCTTTTAGACCTTTAAGACCTTTAAGACCTCTTAGACCTTTAAGACCTTTAAGACCTTTTAGACCTTTAAGACCTTTAAGACCTTTAAGACCTTTAAGACCTTTTAGACCTTTAAGACCTTTAAGACCTTTTAGACCTTTAAGACCTTTAAGACCATTTAGACCTTTAAGACCTTTTAGACCTTTTAGACCTTTAAGACCTTTAAGACCTTTTAGACCTTTAAGACCTTTAAGACCTTTAAGACCTTTTAGACCTTTAAGACCATTTAGACCTTTTAGACCTTTAAGACCTTTAAGACCTTTAAGACCTCTTAGACCTTTTAGACCTTTAAGACCTTTTAGACCTTTTAGACCTTTAAGACCTTTAAGACCTTTTAGACCTTTAAGACCTTTAAGACCATTTAGACCTTTTAGACCTTTAAGACCTTTAAGACCTTTTAGACCTTTAAGACCTTTAAGACCTTTAAGACCTTTTAGACCTTTAAGACCTTTAAGACCTTTAAGACCTTTTAGACCTTTAAGACCTTTAAGACCTTTAAGACCTTTAAGACCTTTTAGACCTTTAAGACCTTTTAGACCTTTTAGACCTTTAAGACCTTTAAGACCTTTTAGACCTTTAAGACCTTTAAGATCTTTAAGACCTTTAAGACCTTTAAGACCTTTAAGCCCTAATGCTACCTGGAATTGAATTTAAGAAACAAATCTGTCCAAACTATTTCTGCTGTTTCTGATCAAACACAGTTAATGACAGTTTAAGTTAACAGTTTGAAATTAAATATTTAACATGTTTGTGGTATAGAATTAAGCAATAAGCTTCTAACCTCTAATAACTGTATTTATGACATTTTAATATCTTCAGTCATTTAATTGATCGACCCAACAGCTGATTGAACTTTACCAGATGTCGGACTTGGAGTTGTAGCCTTGGTGGCTCAGCACCTCTGGGCTCATGTAGTAGGGAGTCCCGGTGAAGGTGGTGGCCAGGTCACATGACCCCATCAGCAGGCAGGAGACACCAAAATCACCTGAGAACAGAGGAGAAAGCCTTACTGTTCGCTCACAGCGCCTCCACCTGGAGAAACTGATCCTCAGTCAGGTTGGGGGATCGATTCCCCCGGGGGCCAGTCCAGATAAAAGGGTAACCTTTTTCTCAGAAGGTAATTTTGACCCCTTGATCTGATTTTTGGTTCTTTTAGGAGCATTTTATTGAACTATGAAATAAATCATCTAATCATCTAAATAACATACCATCATATCAACAGAGTTTCTCCTGCTGCAAGCTGTGTACTCAAAAACATTCTCCCAGAATGCACTTGAACCAATCACACAGTTATTGGCTCCCACCTGTCACCTACGGTGGCCCACAGGGGACAGTAGTTGCATTCATGTGTTGGTTCATTTTCCATACCCACTAACTCCTCTTCAGGGTCAGGGGGGTGGAGCTAACTATCAGTGGCATTTTAAATTTAAATGTACGAACTTCCAAGTACGTCCCTGCTCATCCCCGACCCGGCGCTGCCGTCCCATCTACCGTCTACTAGCAGCTCCACTGCTGCAGCAGCAGGGCGTTGGGTTGGCAGCGCTATGAAATCCTAAACTGCAGACGGCAGCAGCTTGGCGACTGGAGCGCGGCTGAATTTCCACTCCAAATATAGCCTGTTGGGTGGGAATCCAAACTCATCTGCTGTAATTAACTAGGAGAACACTTCTATTGACGCAGCGCTTCTGTAGAAGAGCTTTCTGTCGCAGATAGCTACAGGGAGCCTTTGAAACCAGCTTGAGGGAATCTTTCACACCCCCAACACATTCTCACACACACACACACACACACACACACACACAAACACACTCTCACACACACACAAACACACACTTTCTGGGAGCCTCCGTAGATTTCAAACAAACATGACAGAGTCCCATGGGCCCCTGCTGCAGGGGAAACTCACCGATTTTAACGAGGTTGCGTTTCAGGAAGACGTTTTTGGCCTTCAGGTCCCGGTGGAGGATTCGCCTGAGAGGAGACCAGATTCATCAAGCTGTTACCTATTTAGTATTTACTCATTCATGTGCTAGCTTGTTCATTGCATGTTTACCTGTATGTTTGTTTGTTTATTTATTTATACTAGCGGCCATCTTGGAGGTCCTCAGCTCTGTGAACAACTGACTGTGTTTCTGTCCGTCTCAACAGAATTGAATCTTCATGGTTAATTTCTGTCTGTTTCTACTGAACTGATCATTTCATCACTGATACATCTGATTGATTTAGTGTTTAGATCATGTAGCTTGTTAGCTAGCTAACCATAGTATCTGGTCAGCTAACCATCACTGTCTTGTTGTTAACACATCTGATTAGCACACTAGCTAACGTAGCTAGTAGAAGCTAGCATTAGCAGTGGCTAGTAGTCCCATGTTAACAGTAACTAAACTAGCCTGCTGGCTAGTTAGCTAGCTAACATATCTAGTAGAAGCTAGCTATAGCAGTGGCTAGTAGTCCCATGTTAACGGTAACTAAACTAGCCAGCAGGCTACCAGTTTGTTCAGGTTAACTGAGCTGACTCTTCTCCAGCTCCAACTCACAGTGTTTTGGAGTAGAGACTAGGGCTAAAGACAAGACAGTTTACTGAGTCACAGTAACCTACATTTGGAGACAAATCTACCTGATCACACTGATCACTTTTACTGAGAACGTTACTGGATGATCTACAGACACACCACAACAACCTGGTTCAGACAGTCAACTGGTTCTACTGACACATTACTAACTAACAGGATGGATCAGATGGTTGGTAGCAGGTTGGTGAAGCCTCTGAACAACTGATCTCAGTCCATCCAGACACCTTGTTCACATTACTCCTGGACACTTCTGTGTCTGAATGTTTCCTCCATCTGATAGTGTATATGGTTACAATACATATCTGCATGTTCAAACCCATTTCTGTCTAATCTAATATAATGTCTCATAATGACTTAATATTACAAATGAAAAGCAACAACCATTTAATATGTTGGATCTTTCATGATCATAATGCCATCCATCCATTTATTTACCAGGAGACATACAGATCCACACATTCACACTGGGAGCCGACCAGAAAGTCCCATTACATTAGCTCATTATTTAGATCTCATTTTTATCTCTTTCTTTCTCCATCATCCATGATCGTTCTACTGTCAGGGTGCTGACACTCACTATTGACCTCCTGATTGCTTGTAATGTTGGTGATCTGAATTTAAGCTCTGGAGAAGATTGTAAGCTGAATGCCTAAAATGTGCATAGAGAGCAGTGGAAACCAGTGAAGTTGAACAGGATGTCTTCAGGGAGGCAGGGGAATGTAGGTTGCCATGGTAATAGTATCCCAACCTGTCATGCATGTAGTGAAGCCCGAGCAGCAGTTGGATGAGCCAATCGATGACCTGCGTTTCAGGCAAGCTCCGCCCAGCCTCTCTCACTTCCTCCAGCTTACAATCCAGGTCCCTATCCTATAGAGGAACAGGGACAGCAAACACATACAAGGCTCTTCATGTATTCATGCTTCTGTCCCAAGGGTCCATGTGAAAAACCCCATTCTGTATTTTCTCTTTGACTCCCATGGATTATTTTTGAAACTCTACAAGAGAAATGCTTTCTTATCTTCATTCCTGTCAACAGACTTTGTCTTTCTCTCTGCCCCTTCACAGCGGCATGAGGCCTGGCTGAGGCGATCTGTCGTCTGCTTTCTTGTATCTTCTCTAATGGAGTGCAGTGGAGAGCTGGAGCCCGCCTCGGCTCTGGGGGTTGTGGGTAATGGTCTGACTAGATAGCTTCAAGGGCGACTG